>JARFJB010002048.1:552500-650000 GCA_036346205.1 Vesta saturnalis
GCAGCACCACATACATGTGGTGTCGTGCGTGCGTGTGCGTGCGTGTGCGTGTGTGCGTGTGCGTGCGTGTGCGTGTGCGTGTCGTGGCTGTGTGCGTGTGCGTGTCGTGTGCGTGTGCGTGCGTGGTGCGTGTGCGTGTGCGTGTGTCGTCGTGTGCGTGTGCGTGCGTGTGCGTGTGCGTGTGCGTGTGCGTGTGCGTGCGTGCGTGCGTGTGCGGGCGTGTGTGCGTGCGTGCGTGCGTGCGTGCGTTCTTGCGTTCGTGCGTGCGTGCGTGCGTGCGTGCGGGCGTGCGTGCGTGCGTGCGTGCGCGCGTGCGTGTGTGTGTGTGTGTGTAGGAAAATGTGGATTGCGCCCGTTTGGTAAGAGAAGAGGAGTTTCACACTGCATACTGATGATGTGAATGAGCGAACTGAGTGTTGGTCGCAAAGATAGCCCGAGATGGTATCAAATAATATAATTCTGCAGCACAATAACCGTTGTAATAACGATAATACAAAGAAAGAACTGAAACCATCCTTCTATGCTCAAGGGACTGTATGTGAGAAGTTAAAGACGGGTCATTTATAAGCCTAATCGCTCTCTTTTGAATACGATCAATGATATCGAGATCATATTGGGAAGCACTAACCCAAAGGTGAGAATTACATTCCTGATCAGGCCGAATTTGGACCTTATAAAGCAGAAGGAGTTGTCGAGAGGCTAAGTACTGCGTAGATCTGTACAAAAAGCCTATTTTACGTGCAGCTGTTTTGGTAACTGGCAGAAGATGGTCAACCTATGAGAAATTTGAAGATACAGTCATACCCAATTGAGTGATAGAGTCTGAAAACTTAAGAACTGAGCCATTCATACTTACAACAGTAAATGATCGATCTCTTTTGGCGGACATAAGGCAACACTGAGTTTTGCTAGCATTAAATTTAATTAGATTATTACTTCCCGAGAATACGTTGAATGTCTTTGTTGATTGAATTTGTCATTTCAGCTTTAATTCCTTGATTTGACATAGAAGGTGGATTATCTTTATGAGTAGACTGAGATGAACTACAGTGAAGAGTGCTATCGTCAGAAAAGCAATGGATGGGGTTAGTTGTTGAGAAATAAGCTCATTTATTTACAGCAGAAAAAGTCTAGACGCTATATCGGTACCCTGTGGTACGCCCGCGCTAATGCTAACTCCTTTTGCAAAAAAAAATGCATGTATGTACAAGTGCGTGATCGTGTGCGTTTGTGTATGAACGCTGGGGCACTGGGTGTGTGTGTGTGGTGTGTGTGTGTGTGTGTGTGTGCGTGTTGACCGTGACAACATCACACACACACACACACACACACACACACACACACAGACACGCACAGACACACACCAACACCACACACGCACAAGCACGCAGCAACCACGCACACACACGACAGCACGAGGCACTCGACACACGACACGCAAGCACACAGGCACGCAGGCACGCAGACACGCAGGTACGCAAGCACAGACACACACACACAGCACACACACACAAAATACTATATATATATATATATATATATATATATATATATATATATATATATATATATATATATATATCACACATCAGATATCATACAAACACAGTCAGTTACATGAATGACACATACTCACCTAACATCATACACACACACCACATACATGCACACCACCAACACACACACACACACACACACACACACACACACACACACACACACACACACATGTAAATGCACACACCCAGGCCCACACAGTATCATACACAAACGCACACGATCACGCACATGTACATGCATGTACACATACTCACCTATACACACACACACCAACAACCACACACATACACACACACACACACACACACACAACACGTAAATGCACACACCCAGCCAACACAGTATCATACACAAACGACAACGATCACGCAAATTAACATACGTGTATACATACCCACCCATACACTTACACGCACACACACACGCACACACACACTCACACACATACACACACACACAACACACACACACACACACACACACACACACACACACACTCGCACACAAACAGACGCATACACATACACACATACATACACGCACACACACACACACACACACACACACACACACACACACACACAAGAATGCAAGCACGCAAGCACGCTAGCGCACAAGCACGCAAGTATGCAATCAAGCAGGCACTCAAGCATGCAGGCACGCAGGCACGCAGACACGTAAGCACGCAGGGACGAAGGGACGCAGGCACGCAGGCACGGAAGCACTCAAGCACGCAAACATGCAGACACGCAAGCACGCAAGCACGCATACACTCAAGCACTCACTCACTCACTCACTCACGCACTCACGCACTCACTCACGCTCTCACTCACACACTCACTCACTTGCTCACACACACATACACACAGATCCACACCCTCACTCGCTCGATCGCACGCGCGCATGCACGCACCCATGCACACACAACACACACACACACACACGCACGCACGCATACACGCACGCACGTACAGGTTGGTCAGTAATCATCCTGTATTAAAACAAATTGCAAAATATTGCGCGATATTGCACCACAAATATTAATTGTATCCCCTTCGACGTGGATTTCAGAAAACCAGTAAATGCTTTTACGTCAGATTAATCTTCGCCAATCGCGACTTTAGGACTACCTGGACAGAAGCCGTCCCCTCCTTTCGCGAATTATCTGTAAAACGCAAGACGCGCTACCGGAAAAAGACAATGCTTGTGCGTCGGTTTGCTTGTAGATCCGTTGCGCCGTCACTGCCTGACCTGTGCGTCGATCTGTTCTGTCGACGCTACTAAGAAAAGGGTGTCCTGACCGCGCGCCTGCTTCTCTTAATCGCGTTTTTTAAGAAAGTCCTGAATCCTGACCAGCAACCTGATCGCTTACTGCGATAAATCGTGAAAAGCCTGACCAGCATCTTTATCGCTTATTACGATAACCCAGACACGAAAATAATACCGGAAATAATAATCTCGAAACCGACGACTATTATTATTGCCATAATAATTATCGTGAATACGTCCGTTTGAATCCGACCCAATCCAGTCCGTTCCAGTTTCCCGAAGCTTGACCGTACGCCGCCACCATTTTAGTCAAGTTATCCTCCGTCTACCTGGTGAATTCCGCGTCGAGTTGCAGATCCGTCGCGTATAGTCGTGCATTATTCTATATAACCGCTCTTTCCCTTCGAGGTCGCGGACACGTAAGTTTATTGCACAACCTTACACTAAACACGCAGCCAGACGACGGGCTTAAATACCCAGAAGTCAGATTGCGAGTACAGTACACTATAGCACAACATACACACATTAAGGTATTACGACGGGCTAGACCTGGCGTCACCGACCACAAACACTACCCACATACACCAATCGGACGTTGTTACGTAGGGTTGTACAATCCAGCGTCAATCTCCACTTACCCAGGTGGAAACAAAAGCTATCGCCTCAGTTCTAGCTCCCTCCAGAAGGCCCTTTGGTACACCATAACGGCTTCGTCCCAGAATCTTACAAAGAGCCCTTCGAAACATTAATTACACCAACATACTCAGACGCCTACGCATAGGCTAAGTAAATAGATAAGGACGAAAAGTGCCGTTACCCGAAGAGGGAGTGTTATCATCCGCCGTCCGCTAGATGAAGATGCCGCGAGTCCGTGTCCGAGAGTTTGCATTCAACCACGCTCACTCGTCGTAAATGCTCCAGTTGCTGTGGTCAAGCTACTGTAGATCCGCCAACGTGATACGTTTTAGATTCGTGTCTGACTTAATTTCAGTACTACCGCATTAAAATAGACACTGTAACACTAAATTTATCTTATTTTAAATAATTCAGATAGGTCGTGTGCGAAAACTCAATCCTGTAGTGTTAAATCATGCACGTAATCGTTTCCATGATTATCCATAATAAACCAGAGTACATAAATACGTATTATCATAAGTACAGAACGTTTTGTATATACGAAAGTTGAACGAGTTTGCATTGAAAACCGGTTCACAGAATAAACGCTTTAAATCTCTTTTAAGCAAAGGAAGTAATTAAAGTATTTAATACCAATACGTTAGTAATTAATTATGTCCATACAACTGCGACGAATTCCCAGTATAAATAATAAATCTCGCAAAGACAAGTTGCTTCCAAAAGCGCGTGTGTAATAAACTCTTCCCTTACGAACCACTCTGAGTAATGTGGTTGTTAAGACAGACAATCTCCTAAGCTCATAATGTGTCTTGCGTTCTAATGCGACATTATAATTTCGATTTGCCATAACTGACCTGCGCTTTACCTCGTAAGAGAGTATTTCCTGTTGTAAAAGCGCTTAGGCGTGTATATTAAGCTTCCATTAATCTATTTTTTCCCAGAAACGAATCCGGATCCAATAAGGTACGGCCCCGGCCACTTCTAGAGTACAGCGACGCCAGAGACGATTTCAGTTTCTTTTGTACATAATTACATCTACATATTTTTTATTTAGAATTATGACCTAAAGGCAAATATACTTTTAAAACATTTTATTGTAATTATCCAATGTGGACAGTGTCGAGCACCAAAATACGACCCCCCACCCCCCGGCTTGCTGAGACCAGACCCGACTTGAGCTAACCGAGTCACTTTAAAATGAACAATTTTAATTATCGTAGGCCAGTGGCTTACAACACACACACACACGCACACACAAGCACACACACTCTCACACTCACACACACTCACACTCACACACACACTCACACTCACTCACACACGCACAAGTACACGCACACGCAAACACACGCACAGCACACGCACAGCACACGCACAGGCACACGCAACGCACAGCACACGCACACGCACACGCACACACAGCACAGCACACGCACACACGCACACACCACAACGCACGCACACGCACACGCACACGCACACGACACACACACACACACACACGCACACGCACACACACGCACACACACACTCACACACACACACACACACACACACACACACACACGCACACACACACACGCACACACACACGAACACACACACACACACACACACACACACACACACACACACACACACACACACACACACACAACAGCAGCAGCACCAACAGCAGCAGTAGTGGCGGCGGCGGCGGTGGTAGCGGCGGCGACGGCCGCAGCAGCAGCAACAGTAGCAGCAGCATCAGCTGCAGCAGCAGCAGCAGTAGCAGTAGCAGCAGCATCTGCATCTTTACAAGCATACGTGCATACGGTTAAAACGTCCCATTGTTTTTTTTTTTTTGAGCTAATTGAATTTTACCATAAATAATAAATCTAAAACAAACATACTTTGTAGTTAACTTGTATTTTCGACCTTGTGTGTACGTTTGACGTTAAAGGTAGAATGAATTTAGGAATAAAGCAGATATAGAGCAGTAGACACGCAAGTTAATATAATTTAACCACTTTTGAAAATTTGAAATTAAATACGAATAAAGTAGAGGGCTCGTGAATTCAAGTTATGTTTGCACTGCTCGAATGTATATATCGTGGCAAATTTGAATAACGGTAACAAATACTTTTCGAAGAACTATGCAGATTTTTTTTCTTCAGTACAAGAAATTAACAGAGAATCCGCAAACTTGCATTGCCATGAAGAACAGAAGAACCGTTTCATGAAGGAAAATATATATTTACTGTAATAATTTAAAATAATATTTTTAATTTAATAAAATTTTGTTTAAAATAGTATATTACAATACGAGTGTATTACCAAGCCTTTTAGGCACGCAGAACAAGTTTGAAGAAAACGAGTTTTCTTTGATGTTGTAAGTGTTTTAAAGGCGCTTATACACCAGTTTTACACACTATTTTTTAGTTGGCTTTAAAGGATCCTTTCTTAGAATGATTATCATTTCGATTGTATTCCTTAATTTTTTTATCAGGTAGTCACATGAAAAATTTGTTTGGTTAGCATGGAGATTTTTTATAAATCCAAAGACACGTACATAAGCAGTACGAAAAGATGGAAGCTCGGATGAGTGAAAAAGACTCTACGACTGTAACTGAACCTTTGATACATACATGATGAAAATGGGGAAATCCAGTATATTATAAATTTTGAAGTTTATTAATGTCAGATTAATATTACTGTTTCCTAGTAAACAAACTATAAAGCAAAAGCACGCCGTGCAATAATTGTTGATTTATCACGCTCCAGCGTATTTTAATGGTCATTCATAACATGCGTACTAAAAAAATATTTTTGACGGCCATTTTGACCAATGAGATAGACAAAAATTATTGATACAAAAATGTCTTAAATTTTGATATTCTACAAGAATCCGAAGTCAGAATGTCAAAAATGTCTACAGGAAAAAAGCAACGGACATCCAGACTTTGTGAATTCATATGATGAACTTTTGTTCATCGAAAACAGCATTTCTTATATTTCACACAAATAAAATATAACAAAACGTATAAGTATACAATATTAGTATAAAAAGGTCCAGCCATTTCATGTCGGTAAACTATCTATATCCATACCTTCATCAACATTATCATCATTTGAACTATCTGATCCTAGATTAATAATAATCTCTTCAGAATATCTTCTACGATACCATCTAAATTCCACATGCGTTGTTCTTCATCCTGTGCATGCTGAACGCAAGTTCGCCAGTGTTCCGCAGTTACTGTAGCAATTCCATCATTAACCAGCTTTTTCACATCACCAATTTTATATGTAGTGTTATTAGCATCCACATGATGTTTCACTTGTGCCCATGCCAATTCAATTGGATTTAAATTACAGTGATACGGTGGTAATCTTAATATGCTTCTTCCACTATTTTTCACCATTTCATCAATAACGTGGGTAGAACAATTTTTTCAATTAACATAGTTTTTGGTGATCGTTTGTTACATCTAGACTTATTTGGTGAACGTACAGTACCTGAACCTTCAATTCCTTTAAGCAAACTCCAAACACTTTGTTCTGAAATATTAATATGTACGTTTATTTACAATGAATTAAATTAATGTTCTTATACTATACCTGTGCACTAACAAAAGGACAAACGACGTTTAACGTTTAAGGTAATATTATAATTATAAAGTGAAACAAGAATAACATAACCACAAAGACGAAATTAATTTTAAATACACACAGTGTTGTTAAACCATATTAGAATTTTATGTGTTCCAAATTTTTATTTTTAAATACATTTTAAACGTGTTAAACGAAATAATTGCTATTATTAAACAATAAACGTACATTCTGATCAGTGTTACTTCATTATAACGACTACCTTATTACAATTTTGGTGCTAAATGACATATAAGTAATGATAATTGCTTTATAGGAATGAATTTTTTTTACAACTGGTAAAATTGCTATTTTTAAATTTCTATGCTAAAATGGTTTCTTTAGTGCTGTAAATGGCTCTCTTGTTTTAACCAATCAAACACGAAGGCCAAATATTCCCTATCTAATCCTTGGATTTATTCTTAGATGATTTTTAGTATAACATCAAGTGCATTTATAAAATAAAACCTGAAATTATACAATATTTTTTTTATTGTCAGATGTTGCTTACATTATCTTATACATGTTCTCGACAGAACGCTAATAAATTCCAGTTAGTGGTGAATGTCATCATTCGTATATGTAACCATCATATTAATTTTAGATTCAAGTAATTCCACTGCTGCTCTTCAAGAAAGTGATACAACACATTTGAATGTAAGAAACATAGATCAACAAATTGCAGAAAAAGTACGAAAAATTATTGGTAACACGGCCCTTTACAATAAATTATTTGGTAAAGTGAACATTTTGCGAGAAGATTTTGAGAACGATGAAGAATTTATGTGCCCAGCGAAGACTATAATCGTATATCCAAAAATCTTAAAAAATGAAGATGGCATAGACAAATTTTTATGCAAATAAGCAGGTATAAAGTAGGTGTAACAGTAGCATTAAAATACTTTTTTTAGAGAAAATGCCAAATGTAAATTTCATTCCATTTTTCCTGAAACATATACGTCCGTATGCCGTCAGAGATTTCAAAGAAACAAATTTTTGGCAATAGGAAAAAGCGGGGAAATAGAATTTGATAACTTCATACTACCATCATCTTATTCTTGTGCTGTAAAAAGAATTAAGTAATGTGATTCGCTATTTGCATACACTATATAATTATATATTGTTAAAATGCTATTGACAAATTTTGCATTGAATATTAGTGAAAATAACATGTACCACTTCTTTTGGTAAGACTTTGGCCAATTTGATTTTCTTATCACAAAACTAGAACACTGACCAGACCAGCAGGTAGAAAGTAGTTTTACAAAAGGTTATGTAGCAAGTCCTAAAGTAAGTGAATATGTACCTAATCGATCACTAACCACATTGAAAAAGAGAATAGTTTTCAAAACTTTATCTTTAAGTAATATCAAACACAGAAATTATTTTAGGCTAATTTTGTACAAATCTCGTTCCTATTGTATCTTTTGGTCAAGTATTCTTACTAACAGGAGGATTCACTACTGCAACATCCGCGGTATCAGATCTAATCTTAATGCTATTCACCAACATAATGAACAATTACAACCTGATATATTGTTTCTATCTGAAACACAAGTCTCCTCTGAAAGCTCCGAGTCACCCGACTTGCAATGTGCGTACATCAAGGACAGAATTGCTTGCAAGAGGGTTTCTTCCTTAGAAAATAAAAATTTTGACGTGATTTGGTTTAAACATTCTGGTCCTAATTTTGTGAAATTCTACTGTTGCATTTATAGGTCTCCTAATGACAGCAACTTTCAAGACTTCTTCGATTACCTTAGTATGAAAGTTGACTATCTCCTGTCTCAGTTTCCATCTTGCGATATCTCATTTGTAGGCGATTTCAATGTTCATAACTCTAATTGGCTTCAATTTTCATCTACTACAAATCCCGCTGGTCATAGTGCAGAAACATTTGCTATTTCATGTGATCTCACACAAATGATTTCTAAACCTACAAGAATCCCTGATAACCCTAACCATACTCCACATCTTTTAGATCCCTTTCTTACATCAAACCCTCTTGTTTATAAAACTTCCGTTCTTTCACCTTTAAGTCTTTCCGACCATTGTCTAATAAAAATAATTTCTACTGTACCTAATTCCACTGTTGTTCGCAAAACCGATAGAACCTTGTGGTGTTTTAAGTCAGCTCGATAGAGTGATTTACGGGATTTCTTTGCAACCTTTCCATGGCATGAATATTGTTTTAAGTCGTCCTCTTCTTCGGACATCGCTCTTTCAGTATCTGAAGTCATCCTCATGGGAATGGAGTTATACATTCCGCAAAAACAGTACCGTGTAGGTCATTCACGTTCCAAACCCTGGTTCAATAAGGCTTGTTCTGCTGCAATATCTTTAAAAAATAAATGTTACATTAAATGGAAATCTAATAAATCGGTTGACAGTCATGTAGAATACGTTGGTGCTAGAAATATCTGCAAAACTGTCTTCACTAAAACTAAAAAGTTGTTCGAACAACGAAAATGCAATGAACTGGCTACATCTCCTTTAGGCAGTCGTAAATTTTGGTCTTTAGCAAAAGCCATTAGTAAAAACTTTCGAACATCTTCATTTCCCCCCCTGACATCTATTGACGGATCGGTAGTTGCTGATTCTGTAGACAAAGCCAACGTTTTTGTGGATTTGTTTGCATCAAACTCGTGTCTCAATGATTCTGGAAAAGATGTGCCCCTAGTCAACTCTTCTTCATACGTTATGAAACCAATTCATTTTCGGTACAAGCTCTTGGAATCGATTATCAGTAGGCTTGATCTCAATAAGGCGACTGGCCCAGACGGTATCCCAGCTATTGTCTTAAAGAAATGTTCCCCGAACTAGTACCAGTCCTATCTAAGCTCTATACGATCTCTATATCTTCTGGGAATTCCCTTCATCATGGAAGTTAGCAAATGTTCAACCTATTCCAAAAAAGGTGATAAGACCGATCCCTCAAATTACAGACCAATTGCCATCACTTTCATTTTGTCTAAAATCATGGAAAAAGCCATCAATCAGCAACTGCTCACGTTCCTTGAAACTAACAAACTCGTTAGTGACCACCAATATGGGTTTAGGCAAAGTCGTTCAACAGGCGATCTTCTTTCATATGTGACCCAAGTTTGGAACAATACAGTAGAGCAGTCCGGTGAAACAGTTGTAGTCGCTTTAGATATCTCAAAGGCATTTGACCAAGTTTGGCATAAGTGTTTACTTGCCAAACTCACCTCGTTTGGGTTAAATGATACGCTCATCAACTGGGTTTCTAGTTTCCTTGATAAAAGACGAATACGTGTCGTAGTTGATGGTTTTTTTTCAAAAGAAGTTAGCATTAACGCGGGCGTACCACAGGGATCCGTTATAGCGCCTACACTTTTTCTGCTGTACATAAACGACCTTATTTATTCAACAACTAACCCCATCCATTGCTTTGCTGACGATAGCACTCTTCACTGTAGTTCATCTCAGTCTACTCATAGTGATAATCCACCTTCTATCTCAAATCAAGAAATTAAAGATGAAATGGCAAATTCAATCAACAAAGACATTCAACGTATTCTCGAATGGGGAAGCAATAACCTAGTTAAATTTAATGCTAACAAAACTCAGTGTTGCCTTATATCCGCCAAAAAAGATCGATCATTTCCTGTTGTAAGTATGAATGGCTCAGTTCTTAAGTTTTCAGACTCTATTACTCTGTTGGGTATGACTGTATCTTCAAATCTCTCATGGGTTGACCATCTTCTGTCAGCTACCAAAACAGCTGCTCGTAAAATAGGATTTCTGTACAGATCTAAGCAGTACTTTACCTCTCGACAACTCCTTCTGCTGTATAAGGCCCAAATTCGGCCTCAACTGGATTATAATTCTCACCTTTGGGTTAGTGCTCCCCAATACGCTCTCGATATCGTTGATCGTATTCAAAAGAGAGCGATTAGGCTTATAGATGACCCGTCCTTAACTTCTCATATACTGTCCCTTGAGCATAGAAGGATAGTTTCAGTTCTTTCTTTGTATTATCGTTATTACAACGGCTATTGTGCTGGTGAATTACATTCTTTGATACCATCTCCGGCTATCTTTGCGAGAAACACTCGGTTCGCTCATTCACATCATCAGTATGCAGTACAAATCTCCACTTGTCGTACCAAACGGGCGCAATCCACATTTTTCTACACGGCTTCTAAACTCTGGAATGATCTCCCTAGTTCCTGTTTTCTTCTCACTTATGATATGAGAAAATTTAAGGTAGCTGTTCATAGGCATCTATTGGCAATTCATTATCCCTCTATCCATCCTCCTAAGTGTTCCTGAGTACTTTAGCACGATAGGCCTTATTTAGCCTGTTCAGGTCCACAATCATAAAAAAAAAAATAATAATAATGCTGTGTATCCCTAGATGGTGTTTATTGTTTATTTATACAAATATTTAGGGCAGAAATATAATTGAAGAGCAATAAGTAAATAATTTTAAATGATCCAACTTGGTAAATAAATTAGTGTAAACGAGTTGTACATTTATTTTCGTCAGATAGACAAAAAATTTATATTTTACACAGAACCTAAGTAATAGAGATAACGGTACACGAAACAATGATGCTAGTGCGATTTCAGCCAAGATGAAAATTTGTGTATGTAAACACAGATTATAAATGAAGTAATACATTGAAAGGTTTACTTGTTTAAAGAAATCAAATTTCGTTACAGTAGTAAAAAGTATGAGGTGCTAACAAGAGATTAAATGTATCTTAATACAAGCGGAAGATGCAGAATATTTATGTGTAGATATAAGTATATGTATTATTTTTGAATATAATGCGGGTGAGCTACTAATGAAAGACGATGGACGTATGTCAGAAACGGTTGATGGTACAGCATTAGGAAGAAACATCTTTAGAAAATTGGTATCTTGAGAAACTACTCGGTTGACCACAATTATCATTGAGTATTCTCATTGTCGCCAGAAGGGCCACATCAAACATAACAGGCTTTAAATTGAGAATTTCTCCTATACCTATTGCCAACCACTTATGTATATCAAAATAAAGGCTGAATATGGACAGCAATTTTACCTTATCCTATTCCAAATTCGGTCACTTTCAGTAGCCTTAATTTAAGCTGATTAGGTACTTAAAAAACTTTTAATGTCTTGTATCCTAATTTCTTTTGGTCATTCTTTAGTTAGCAGAATGTATTTAACAATAAGTAATATAATTTTAAATCAACTTAAAAACATTTTAAGATGTAATATTTTGTAAAGCCAAAAATTTTTTTTATCTTCGATTTGGTATAACGGTAGTTCACTTAACAATATCTATGCATTTCGTATAGATGTTTTAATATCCTAAACAACATATTTAAAGAATCTAATAATGGGAAAGGAATTAATGTTAAAAGCCAATCAATATTTGTTATATTAAAAGTTGGTGTAACAAGATGTTATTTATTGCCTTAAAACGAAATGGATAATGTGAAATAATATATCCTATATATTAATATAATCGGTGATTCTATGAAGAGATGGCGATGCAAAGACCGGATTATGTTAATTTAGAAGAATTTTTATATAAAGGTAAGATTAGTTGAAAATTATTAAAGATGTTTGATTTAGGGCCACTAAAACAAATTTGAAATTGAAATTTGAAATTAACTATAATTAATATGGTATATCAAAGATAACGGTGAATTCAAATATGTTTACGCAACATTGCGCAAAGCTGACTTTCGACCCGATAATTTGCAAATTTTTATTTTTTAATCCATTTAGTTAGAAATTTATATAAAGTAACATTAGTGTAAATTAGAAATACTCGATTTGATTTTAGTAATAATTTTTTATGGAAATTTCGATTAATTTATGCACTATCTACAACATCAATTGCTATCATTTTAAATTTAGAAATATTTGTCGTAAATGGAAAAAATTAAGTGCAAATGCCATAGTTTTTGCTTATTTGCAGTTGTGATAAAAACTGTTCATAATTTGCATTTCCTTAGTAGCTTTTTTACCTAAATCCTAGTTTAGATAATTATTTCTTGAAAATACGAATTAGTAACTAGCTATATCGAATATATTAAAAGTATAAAGAGTTTTAGCTACTAAATAAATGAAATAAAATGAAATAATATAATCTTATTATTAAAATATCGAATATTGTTAGCAGATTCGAACAATAGCTTGCCATTTCACTTTTACTTTTCATCATATTTTAATATTTGATGTTTATATAAAGGTAAATTTGTGAAAAATACGAGCTCGATTAATTGATTTTAGGTGCTTTAATTATTTTACAAATTTGATTAAATGATTTGTGCAAAAATCGCACGACGCATAAATTTTAAGTTTGTTGTTCAATAAAACAATTTATCAGTTTACCTGACAAAATTTGCGGTAAAATCGTTGTCAATAATTCATTTTATAGCTTTGGTGCTATATATCAACTTTAGTTTCAGAAATATTTAAATACTCTTAGAACTCACATATTAGTGATAATTCAAAATATCTGATTCTAATAATAGTATAAATTTGAATCGATTTGGTAATGATCCGATTATTCACAAATGCCTTCTCCATTGTTAGTCTTGATTTTCTCAAAAATTGTGCATAAGTAATACAATTTAGTGCATATGCTGGTCAAATTTTTAAATGCTTAGTTATACAGATCAATGCTAGTTTTAAAGCTTTCGATGCAAATAGAATTTTAACAACTCTATTGTGCATCTAAATGGTCACGAAACTATGATTGAAAATCATTATTGGGCTATCAATTCAAAAGTATTGGACGTTTTACCAAGAAATTGGTCAAAAAACGAATTTATACAGTATAATTCTAAATGCATTTTGTATGCAGAATAAACATTTCATTTTAGTCTCACACAAATTGATGCTAAGTCAAAGTTTGTATATCTTGGTCCAAAGTCAATTGGTGTATAAATTAACATGTTTGCATTGAGCTAATAATTCAATAGTGGTCACGGAAAATGCATAAAATCACTTCTTGGGCACAAAATTATTGGGTCTTTCCCAACGAAATTTGTCATAAATAACGAGTTTGATACTATTGGTCAAATCATGTGTCACAGAAATGCATTCAAAATTCACTTATTGGGCATAAGTAATAGTTTGGACGTTTTTCAAAGAATTGGTGCATAAATTACCATTTACCTAATATCATGGGTCACGGAAATGTATTAAATACGTCTATGGAAACGAAAATGCTTAGTGGTCTTTTCCAACAAAGTTGCTACATAAATAAGGGTTTGACATTTGGTGGAAATCATGTGTTCAAAGAAAATGCATTAATTCACTTATTGAGCAAGATTAATAGTTTGGACTTTTCCAACAGAAATTGGCAAAATAGCGATTTTCACATGGCTTAGCTAAGATGCATGTGGTTGCGAAAAATACATTAAATTTAGTTACTGAACATCGATTTAATGCTTTGGGCCTTTTCTCAACGTAATTGGTGCATAAAGAATTCAACAGCTATTGGTCAAAATCTAAATGGTCACGGAAATGCATAAATGTACTTTTGAAAATGAAGGCTGGTCTACCAACGAAATTGGTGCATAAATAAGGATTTGGACATCTACAGGACAAAATCAATACGGTCGGGAAAAATGCATAAACTTTACTTATTCGACATCGAGCTGAAGCATTGGGTCGTTTCCCCAAAGAAATTTGTCTATAAATTACAATTTTGGCTTCTCTTGGTAAAAATACACATGGTCACTGAAAATACAAGGATGTCACACCTTGGGAATCGAATTAATCCATTTCACTACATAATGCTTTCTAACGACGTAAAACTTGTTGGTATAGTTTTTCCTATCACAACAAGACCAAATTTTTTGTTGGTTTTAATGTGTAGTAACTAATTCAAAGTGCCATATCTTGGCATCTTAAGCCATTCGGGATTAATTAAAAGGACAAACAAGGTGCCATTAAAGTTTTCCCAAGAAATAATTGTATATGAAAGCTAATATAATATAATTCAGTCCACTGAGAGATTAAAGACTACATATTATCATACCCTAAATAATGGTAAAACGTGTTAATATTTACAATACTTTCCACAAATGCAAAACAATTCATATATACGCATATATTTGTAATTTTATTGTAATAATCGTTTCCCAGAAGAGAAAGTTGTTCGCTGCGTTAAATGTAAAGTAACAATAGTTAAACCAATTTACTGGCTCATGAATATTCATGTATCTCATAGTCTAAAGTAATTATGAATTCGAACTAAATACTTCAATACTTAAAGTTTGTCCCACAAAGAAAACAAACCATCACGTTCCAATAAAAAATATTTGAGGTCAAGCAACTAATACCGCCCACTATCTTATATATGGTGCCAGATAGCATACATAAATTTTCTTATATATTGGTGCCTAAAGGTTGTTAATATATATATATATATATATATATATATATATATATATATATATATATATATATATATATATATATATATATATATATATATATATATATATAATATAAACAAGGATTTATTGTAAATTATTATAAGTTTTTTTTTTTTTTTTTTATGAACGAATAAGTTCAAAGGTAAATATGTAATTAAAATTATTATTAATTTTATTAAATACATAAATAAAGTTTACCTCGGTAGAATTGAACCTACGACCTGTACTTTAGGTACGCTAACCAACTGCGCCATCAAGCAATCGATGTAAATTTTGTCTTTATGTAGAATGATTCTAAATATAATGAGATTACAATGATTGTAATCTCATTATATTTAGAATTTACAGCAGTTCTACATACATAAAGACAAAATTTACATCGATTGGGGCTTGATGGCGCAGTTGGTTAGCGCGGTACTCTAGCAAAGTACAGGTCGTAGGTTCAAATCCTACCCGAGGTAAACTTTTTATTTATGTATTTAATAAAATTAATAATAATTTTTTATTAAGGATTTGTTTGTTTACACTCGCCACAAAAGATACACTTTAGGGTTCTTTTACAATTTTTAATAATTTCACAACCGTTTACTATAAATTCGTATTGTTTTCGTAAGAATTAAAAATGTTTACCGTTTGATTTAATTTGGGTAGTTTCAACTCGCAAAGATAACATTGATTAATTTAAATTTAACTTACTTGGTGTCAGGTTTCTGTCTGCGTAAATGAAACTAATGTTTGCTTGAACAAATTCCTTTCTTATCTGGTTGCTCCGGCTAGCTGGTTTATTAAAAGAAACGATTATTGTTATCAATTATCAAAAATATATGCAATTTGATTTTCTTAAATGTATATGGACATTTCTAACTTTACTTGGAAATACTTCCTTCAGTATTAAAGCTATTAATATGCGCAAAGGTTAATAATAAAAATCAATCAAACGTGACGCTCATTTAATTTAACTGATCTCAAAAATGCACAAATGCTTTGTTTATAATAACAGAAAAATCCTATGATAACTCCTGGTATTATTTTGGTATTTATTATTATCTAACATGCACATATAATTTCTTTATCAGCAGTAAATGAAATTTGTTTTATTCTGTGTTGATCATTAAACACAATTTAAGGAAAAATGAGACACAAACGTTTATTCTATTACGTAAGTTTATCAGTCTCGTTAGGGAGCCGTATGTCTTCGTTCCCCAAATATCTTCTTTTAGAAGCTTGTCGCTGACCAATCACTATTCCAATTGCAACAACCTATCGATTCGATTGATATTTTCTGGATATTTTTATAGATCTCAAATATAACTTCAATGAGTCAAGTTTAACTACAGACCGTCTGCAAATACAAACGGCAGTGCGGAATCGCATAAATTAATCATTTACGCTTTCTGGTTATTGTTCTTTATCTACTAATTTATGACACTGGAGCGATAATTGTATTTTATATTTTTCGTTCAATATTTAAACACAATCGTGGATGACCTCCAATATGCATGAACACATTATTTTAAATTACTGCATCACTTTTCGTTTTATCGCCAATTTAACAATAATCGTACTTTTATTCACTTTAACCTTTTAATAAAGATAATATTCTTTTTACTTCCTTATTACAAAACTCAATTTTATTTTATTTTATTTTCTCAATTTAGACAGGAGCCTGACTACATACTATCGTCACTCGCTGCTCTCTTTTACTACCCTCAAATGTCAACTCATTCCCCTCCTCCTGTAATTCATTTATGCATTCGCGAATTACCTCGCACCTAAAATGTTTGCGAATTAAACTTATTGAAGTAAATTCAAGCTTCTCCTATCAATATTAAATACATTTATCAAGTAAACAACAATCATTTGTTAATCTATAAACTAACATATAACTGTAATATATATATATATATATATATATATATATATATATATATATATATATATATATTAGCATTATAAAATTTCTGTGATGAATTTAGTTTTTACTATTTTTACATTTAATATTTTTGTATGCTATGATATATGTATTTAATTACTATTTCCCCCCGTTGATCTTTGATCTACGTTTGGGTTCCAAAAATGATTGATATAATTTATACTTTGATTGTATTCGCTATTTAATAAAATTGCCTCGACTAGCATACCAGGGATAGAGTTCAAGATAAGTTCAATATTGAACATTCACGTTAGGTTCTTTTGCAAGATAAAATCAATTATAATTTTAAAATAAAGTCGTATAAAAATTCTTTTATTCAAACACCTTGCATCATATGCTCATGCTTACTAAGCATAAGCATGAGCATACCAACAAAAAAAGAAAAAAAATACTTATTTGCGGCAGAAAAATTCTCTTTTCCTGGCCACGTAGTTAAACCTGACATTTAGTACAACTAGTAGAACTAGTCTTACTTTATTGGTTCGCATAATTACGTTAAGGTATGTTACATCACAAATCCATAGCAACACCTAATTCTGACATTTCAATTTAAATTAATATGCAATTGTTCAGTTTGAATAGCAGTCCTGCCAATCTATTTGGCAAATACAAAAATATGAATAATTTATGTAATTCAAACCAGATGATAAGTAAATTTGAATTCCCGGCTCATAAATTTTGTTTTGTACACATCTGGAAATTCTTTTAGAAATTCCCAACATGCTCGGGTTTCAACATTTTACTCGCATTTCCAAAGTAACACTTTCTAGCAATGTGAAATATATAACTAGACCAGAAACTTTATTTTCTGGACGTGTCATGCACAAAATTTTTTGTGTTGACTTGAGGTAGATATAATCAAGAAATGTATATCCATAAGACCAACAAGAAATAATATCAGACGATTAGTCTTTTATTTTTTTTATAAAA
The DNA here is from genome assembly GCA_036346205.1 of Vesta saturnalis. NCBI lineage: Eukaryota > Metazoa > Arthropoda > Insecta > Coleoptera > Lampyridae > Vesta > Vesta saturnalis. The sequence continues at coordinate 570,874 of JARFJB010002048.1, forward strand.
AAAAGTGTATGCCACACCCTCATACTTGTGGTAGTAACATTCTTAAATTTAGAAATCCTTAGAGAATATAATCAGCACTGCTTTCGTGGAAGAAGTGCAACAGTATTGACAGATCACGAAACAGACGTTACAGAATTCAAGGAACATGGCGGTTCGAATAGTTGTATAGTCACCGAAGGCACATTGAAGACTGTCTTAACTGCTGATTCAAGTATTTCGATGACTTCAAAGTCCTAAATTGTAAGTGGTACTTACTACTTTTAACATGCCACTTAGCTTTGTGGATAGTGAAAACATACAATTAAACGTGAATGATGTTGATTTACCTGCTGCCCAAAATGTCAATACTGTGGCATTAATTTTATTTAAAGTAATTCTAGTCCTGATTTTCTTTAGCTACTATTTGTTGGATGCGTTGATTTGTTCGTTACCTTGTTGTGTTATTTCGTGTTGATTACGATTTAACTGTTCAAATTCATACAGGGTGTCCAAAAAGTATGGAATATTCTATATATCTCGGTAAATTTATTTTATCAAAATATGTCTGAAATAAAAGTTGTCTAGTATTTAGTTCTTCATTACAGGAAGATATCTAGTAAGTGGTTTCTTAAAGATGCAGCGAATATCACTACTTTTTTTTTAACGTGAAGTTATATTGTACTCATTTGATAAAAGTGGTTTTTCTATTTTCAATGATATGAAACCTTAATACTTTTACCAAACTAGTTTTTGAGGAAAAAGCGAAAAAGTGGTGGTAGAGTGATGTTAAGTTTATTTTAATAGTCATTAATCTAAACACCTATGATTGCCCTTAATGGTCGAAAGGATTGGTTGCGCCTTACAACCGTAAAGGTAGTACGTGCACATGAAGCAAAAAGTTACTTATTTACATTGGTTTACATCCATTTGTGGGTGAAATGCGCTTTTGAACTGAAATCGCTCATTTATCCGAAAGGCAACGTACTGAAATTTCAATGACGCTGGGATATGGCGAAAGAAGGAGGACGCAGACAGAAGTTTGCAATTTGTTTGCCAATTTCTATCCCGAATTTCACATTACACAATGAACTGTAAGTAGAATTTGGCACAAATTTCAAGATACGGGATCTGTTAAAGATTTTAGCAGTCGTGGAAAATCTACATGTTTCCGTTAGACAAATTGTGGGAGGTTGTAATACAAGCAAATCCACAGTATAGAGCATCCCAAAAAACGAAAATTGGCACCTATACAAAGCGTGCGTAGTCAGGAATTATTTGCAGACGCCTTGGATTGCAGATTGGAATTTTGTAAGATATTACCCACTTGAAGGAAACTAAATTTTTCACAAAAATATTCTGTTCCCTCACGAGGTAACGTTTTGCTTAAACGTCACGGTTAATAAGCCAAACAAACGATACTGGTCTTCAACGAATACTAACTGGTATCTTGAAGGAGAAACCCAGTACCAGCACAAAGTTAACGTGTGGGCAAGAATGAAGGGAAACTGGCTTCCGGGACCTTATTTTTTTGAGGGTAATTTAACGACCGAGGTTTATTTAAATTTTCTACGATTTGGGGTAATTCCTTCATTATCTGTTTTATACCCAAATGAAGACGATCCGGATATAACCCATGACAGAACATGGTTCCAGCAAGACGCGGCGTCTCCTCATTTTGGGATTAATGTTGATGAATAATCGATGGATAGGCAGAAAAGGTCTAGTATAGTGGGCAGCTCGTTCACCAGATTTAAGTTCGCTGGATTTCTTCCTTTGGTGCGACGTTAAAGGTAAGGTTAACGTAAATAGGCCTGGAGACATTGAGAGATTAAAAAATCGCATTTTAACGTAGACTTTATCACTGCCAGGCTGTGAATGGTGCTCAATTTGACATTTATTATAGTTCCCCCTTTTTTTTGTTGAGTACAAATTCATATTAACTTAAAATAAACTTGTTAGAGTTTTACAGTTTAGTTCAGTTTTTATGTTAACATTGTAGATATGTGACGTGTACTCTGAAAAACCGTATGTTGCTAGGATAAATTTGAGATTCATGTGCCTGTTGTTAGGCAATACACTTTACACTCCAATTTGGGAACAAAGGGGGTTTTTACTTTCACCTTTCCCTATACAACGTGACAGCAGTGTATCTATTTCCGTTCGATTTCTAACAAATTTAACATTGCGATAAGGTAGAATTTTCTGATTTGCTAAAAAAAAAACATATAACTCGTTCTTTTTCTGTTAATGGTGTGAACATCGAATGCTATTTTAAGGAAAATGAAAATTTTTGCGTTGTAAGAAATTTTAGATGGTCAAGATTTTTTTGTAACGTCTACAAAATTTTATTGTAATTACGTACAGTGCAGACTGTTTTTGCATTATTTTCCATATTTAAATCTGATACTGCATATTTGTAGTGCTCGTTTCGACGGATTTAAAAAATGTCTTAACAACCGTTTTCGTTGGATCAAGTGGTGAGTTAAATTGTTTCGTTCTTTTCATTTTTTATTTTTTTTTTTTATGATTGTGGACCTGAACAGGCTAAATTAGGCCTATCATGCTAAAGCACTCAGGAACACTTAGGAGGATGGATAGAGGGATAATGAATCGCCAATAGATGCCTATGAACAGCTACCTTAAATTTTCTAATATCATAAGTGAGAGGAAAACAGGAACTAGGGAGATCATTCCAGAGTTTAGAAGCCGTGTAGGAAAATGTGGATTGTTGGTACGACAAGTGGAGATTTAAACTGCATACTGATGATGTGAATGAGCGAACCGAGTATTTCTGGCAAAGATAGCCCGAGATGGTGTCGAAAAATATAATTCAGCAGCACAATAGCCGTTGTAATAACGATAATACAAAGAAAGAACTGAAACCATCCTTCTATGCTCAAGAGACTGTATGTGAGAAGTTAAGGACGGGTCACTTATAAGCCTAATCGCCCTCTTTTGAATACGATCAACGATATCGAGAGAGTATTGGGGAGCACTAACCCAAAGGTGAGAATTATATTCCAGATGAGGCCGAATTTGGGACTTATACAGCAGAATGAGTTGTCGAGAAGTAAAGTACTGCTTAGATCTGTACAAAAAGCCTATTTTACGAGCAGCTGTTTTGGTAACTGACAGAAGATGGTCAACCCATGAGAGATTTGAAGATACAGTCATACCCAACAGAGTAATAGAGTCTGAAAACTTAAGAACTGAGCCACTCATACTTACAACAGGAAATGATCAATCTTTTTTGGCGGACATAAGGCAACACTGAGTTTTGTTAGCATTAAATTTAACTAGATTATTGCTTCCCCATTCGAGAATACGTTGAATGTCTTTGTTGATTGAATAGAATAGAAGGTGGATTATCACTATGAGTAGACTGAGATGAACTACAGTGAAGACTGCTATCGTCAGCAAAGCAATGGATGGGGTTAGTTGTTGAAGAAATAAGGTAATTTATGTACAGCATAATAAGTGTAGGCGCTATAACGGATCCCTGTGGTACGCCCGCGTTAATACTAACTTCTTTTGAAAAAAAGTCATCAACCACGACACGTATTCGTCTTTTATCAAGGAAACTAGAAACACAGTTGATGAGCGTATCATTTAACCCAAACGAGGTGAGTTTGGCAAGTAAACACTTATGCCAAACTTGGTCAAATGCCTTTGAGATATCTAAAGCGACTACAACTGTTTCACCGGACTGCTCTACTGTATTTTTCCAAACTTGGGTTACATATGAAAGAAGATCGCCTGTTGAACGACTTTGCCTAAACTCATATTGGTGGTCACTAAGGAGTTTGTTAGTTTCAAGGAACGTGAGCAGTTGCTGATTTATGGCTTTTTCCATGATTTTAGACAAAATGGAAGTGATGGCAATTGGTCCGTAATTTGAGGGATCGGTCTTATCGCCTTTTTTGGGAATAGGTTGAACATTTGCTAACTTCCGTGATGAAGGGAATTCCCCAGAAGACATAGAGATCGTATAGAGCTTAGATAGGACTGGTACCAGTTCGGGGAACACTTCTTTAAGACAATAGCTGGGATACCGTCTGGGCCAGTCGCCTTATTGAGATCAAGCCTACTGATGATCGATCCAAGACCTTGTACCGAAAATGAATTGGTTTCATAGCGTATGAAGAAGAGTTGACTAGGAGCACATCTTTTCCAGAATCATTGAGACACGAGTTTGATGCAAACAAATCCACAAAAACATTGGCTTTGTCTACAGAATCCGCAACTACCGATCCGTCAATAGACGTGAGGGGGGGAAATGAAGATGTTCCAAAGTTTTTACTAATGGCTTTAGCTAAAGACCAAAATTTACGACTGCCTTAAAGATGAGGTTAGTTCATTGCATTTTCGTTGTTCGAAAACTTTTAGTTTTAGTGATGACACTTTTCGATATGTATGACGTATTCTACTGACTGCAGTTTTATTGATTTATTTCAGTGATTATTTTCAGATTTAAGTGTTTTTTATGCAATGGTCGACATCTGGCTTATTTACATGTAAGTGAGGTTATGATTTGGTTGGATTAAAGACCAAGACGTCCGTAAGGAGAGATCTTCCTATGACCACAAAATGTCCCGCAGGAGGTCCCCAGCGAAAGAAGGGCGCCGACGGAAAAAGGTCGTGGACAAATGATCGGGCGAGAAACAAGCGCGTATACAGGAAAATGAAAATTTTTGTTAACAACTATCTAGCTAAATACCGGGATGAAACACTTCAGCGCGGCGTTGATCTTAGGAATTTCACTCAGTACCTTCACTATGTACTTTAAGCCTGTGACTATTTGGTGTTAATCGTAGAGTTATCATAACTTAATCAGTTTGTAATGTGGTTTCAGTGCGCGGTAATAAATTTAAGGTAGATGAATTGAAATTATCACCAGTCACTTCATTAATTCCTTAATTGGTTGTTAATATAGGCTGAAAGTATACAATAAGCGTTTGATGAAATATTCCACCTTAAGGTTCGTAAAGTTGTCGTTTTGTTAAGATGGTTTTAACTTACGTAAAAAGTCAAAAAGGTGCCAATATGTTATTGTACACTGGATTTATCCATAGCAAGGGAAAATGTGATCGGTGAAAAGACGATTTGAAAGTGTGCCCAAAAATACAAACTACAATATTGTTGCAGATACGCCCAAATTAGAAGCAATGGGAGGTTGCAATAGAATAAAAGAAATGCCCCAACAAGTTGAACTGACAACACAAGGTATATTAGCTACTATTTCACAAGAAGTTTCTTTGGGTGTAACTGGACAATTACCTACCATTTCGTCCATAAAACGAACTATTCAACATACACGTCAAAAAAAAAGGAAGCTATTCCGGAAAATCCTAGAAATTTTAACGAGCTTGTTATTCCCAAAAACTACACCAGAAACAGCAATAGCGAACCTTTTATTTTATTCGATGGTGATCCAAACGGTCAAAGAATTTTGACATTATCCACCCAAAGAAACTGAGCTTTTATGGGGAGCTGTGATCACTAGTATGCTGATGGCACATATACTTGTTCTCCTCAATTATTTGGTCAGCTGTACACAATCCATGCGTACAGAAGACGCAGATTTTGCTCTACATCTGCGACAACTTGCTTTCGAACCCGAAGAAAATGTAGTTGCAACGTTCGAAAAGCTACTGGACAGCGAATTTTGTACACAAAATAAAAATTTCCTATTACCATGCGTAAACTAATTTGAAGATGTTGTAACGGTATAAACGGGTGGTAGAACGGGATTACAGATAAATTGGCCTTTTTGCCCCGACTAGTCAGCGTATGGGCGTAGGTCAGAGGTTAAAAAATTTTGCACATCCAGAATAGTAAATCGTACGTAAGTCAAAATAGGGGATGAAAACAAAATCAGTCGGTTTTTTGGGCGCCAGAATGTTTAGTAGTCAAAATAAGGGTCGTCGTGCCAAAAGTACATGGCGTGTCTAAACATACAAAAAACATACGCTTATCTATCCGCAAACAATCCCAGGTGTGCTGGATAGCAACTCAGCAAACCACCTGAAATAGGGTTTCAAAATCGCACTACACGCCTGTCAAATAAAAGCGCGATAAACACTCAATAAATTTACGTTACGTTACTACACCTCAGTGTAAATAATTAGGCATTAAATAATAACCAAAACACAACAAAAAAACCTTTGTTGAATGCACTCTAAATGAATGAATACTCAACTAAAAAATCCAATAAAACACTAAATATTATTAAGGCTATTACTCAATAATAAAAAAAGTAACTTCGTTACGTTAAAATTTTACGCTTCTAAATTAGTGGAAAACTTGCAATTTGCAAAAAAGAACTTTTATGTAACACAAAATGGTTTCCACAGAATTAAAACACATTTATAAAACCTAACAAAGCTATAATAAAATAAAAAGAATAAGATAAATATAACCATACGATAATGCGTATAAACAAAAAATACAAAGGCTTAAAAGGCGACAGAATGTCTGATCAGAATGCTGCTTAACGCCGTTCTAAATGGTTTAACCTATATATATATTCCGTGGATTATATACCCACACTACAATAGGATCAATTGCCCTTTACTACTAAAATAAAAAGTGTGAAGGCGGAGCGTCAGAACTATGATTAATTTCACTAAATAGATTTAAAACAACAACTTAATTTAAAAAAAAACGACACCGCTTTCAAACCTTCGTTAACACAAAAAAAATAGTTCGAGACACAAAAATCTTGAAAATATTCAATAAAAAAAACACAATATTATATTACCTTAAGGTCTAAATTAACACCTCTCCTGTGTTACAACAATTGAAAATGATGGCCAATGACTGCTATGACGGAAATAGAATCTCCCTGCTCTGACAAATGATGAATGAAAATTTTGACTAATGTTCTTTAATACACAAACGATTCCTTGATTGAATCTCGTTAAAATGTTACTGCATAAATTAAAAAAAACTTCTTTTAAAATAATAATTTGAACTTGCTTGATAACTTTCAGCTTTTAAATAGTTTTATTCACATTAACAATCCAAGAGGTTAATAACTTGATTTAAATGACGATAATTTTAATATACAGCGAAAGTTTCTTTATATTCCAACACGCTTTGTACGGCAAATAAGTGGCACTTCCAGAACGTTGATGTTAAAATCCGCAAAAGCGATATAAACTAAAGAGGTCACTGAAGCACTAACATAACACGACGATGATCTCTAGGTACTTAATTACGTAAAATCGAAATCGGCACTAGCTACAATCCTTTGGTGATGAACAGTTTTAGTAAAACCCCTTTACAGGTCTTCTTCAGAAGTAGCTAAACTACCTTTACTACACAAAAAGTACGTTCGTTAAACACCACAAGGTCCAAAATATCAACGTTCTAGACCACCCCTTAAAGCGTAACAACAAGCGGCACCGTACTAGTACACGAGAGCGCGATCAGTTTCAGAATCATTCAAATTATTACCAAAAATCCATCTTTGATTTTGAATCCCACTACTCACAAAAAATCTTATCTAATTTAATTCCACCAATTAAAAAAACGGACGGGGAAGGTTTGATACCCCAAACATAAACTTCGTTACCATCCGTCAGGGCTCGAGAACTTTCAAAAGTTCAAACGTCAGCAGACTTAACGCGAAAAATATCTCTATATTTTTATTTAAGTACAAACAATAAGTCCCACATTCAATCTCTATGATTCAAAACCAACATACTCAATATTAATCTGAACCACTATAACTACTCGTCTTTATGTCGCCAACATGACATCATACACATATAAATCTACACTCTTTCTATAATTTTTAAGGAAATAAACCTTATTTACACTTATATACAACTATATACAAATAATACGTTACTCAACATTCAATAAACGGGGAATAATAAGGAAAACAATCTAAATTACGGAATAATAATTCACAAACAAAATAAACTAAAGCTCGCCACACACACACCATGTCTAAAGGTCGCAACACACGTAACACAAATTTATCTATAAAACTCAACTTGACAACAACAAAAAAATATGTACATACGGAATCTAACTAAGTGCATAAAACTACAAACAAAATTACCCAATACGTATACAGGGTGTTCAAAATACCCTGACAATGTATAGGTAGGCCGTTTGAATCGACGACACCAAAGACCACAACCGCAGTTTTCAAGAAATATTTGAAATTGTTTTGAATTCATAGAGGAAGAAATACCACGTCCAAATAATTCTGCAGAAGGATGGCACAACAGTTTCTTCTCTATACTAAATGCAGCACCTCCAAATTTATGAAAATTTATCAGTACGTTAAAGAACAGACACACAAAAAAATTTATAAAGATACGGCGCAGCGATTTAAAACCATTTGCCAACAATACACGTCCACATTTGGAATATTTAAGGGGAGTTGCTCATAACATCCAGTTACAAATATAAAGAACAAAAACCAACATAAAAAAATTAAAATAAAAAAAGCCGGCCTCTTAAAACTATATTATTACATTGCAGATACAAAAAGCAAAAACCAACAAAAAAAAATAAAATAAAATCACAATAAACATAATAATCATAAAAAACTTTTAAACGTGCCAATTATTAACTGCCAGTCTAAGCCTGGATAAAATGTGTAGGAAAGTTCAATAGGAACAGAAATAAGTGTTAATAGTTATACTTTTCTACGGAATATTTTCTCGCGCGATTATTTGTCTGCGACCGCGACCTTTTTTCTCTGGGGACCTTTTGACGTGCGCCCAAACATTTGTTCGCGCGACCAATTGTCCGAAACCTTTTTTCATAAATTCGTCTCACACATTTATAAGTAAAATTTTCAAAAAGTAACGCATCGTTTTTTATCACCAGAAAATGGTCATAGGATCCTCGATATGCGCCAAATTTAAAATTACTAAAAAGCGTTTAATACAGTTTGTGGTACATATTTGATTGAAATTTCTCTTTAAATATATCAGGACTAATTTAGAAAGTAAAACAAACGCTATTTTATTTGAATAGATGAAAACAAAATAGTAGAGTTATGAATAAGTTCAAGGAACAGTTTGTTTTAAATATATAGTTTTAAATATCCGTATATTAAGTTGCAGATACAACAGGCGTGAGCTTTCCTATAGCTACAAAATTGGGGAAATCCAATCTAAGAGTGAAAGCTAGGTGCATATGTATAAGGTATTGTTAATAATATAAAAAACCTATAGTTATAAAATAAAAAACAACATTGTTTTTAGTTAGTTCTTAGTTCTTGATCTATCGTCAACTTTTTATGATGTCTAAAAATTTCTTAATAGAAACAGAGTTTTTATTTCATACTCTGCGTGTAAAACCCACTACAATTTAACATAACATTGGTTATGGGCCCAGGAATACAAAGTGAAGTGGATAAATAAAAGGAATTAAACATTGTGGTTATTATACAAGGTTGGTCACGGTGAAGCTAGCGCAATAATGGCGGCAAATATCGACGAAGATGAATATGGAATAATCCCGTTTTGTGGCAGGGGTTTTGTTGAGGTTGCAGTCGGTGCTACATAGTGTCGATATAAACGGAGCTATAAAATAAGTTCCAACAGAAGCAAGGAATGCATCTTGGACGAAGATGAACGCTAAGGCAGTGCAGATAATTATACAATTGCAGATTCACATTTGGAACATGCAAAGGAAATAGACAATGCATATGATATGCTAAGCAAGCTGGAGAAAATTTTTGTAAAAAAAGGAAACCTATTCGAAGTTTTATTTGCTTGCTATTTGTTGCTGTCAATGCCACCAGAATATGAAAATATAGCACTGCCATAAGGACACTTTCGGAAGATAATCTGACTGTTGAGTTTGTTAAAAACAGGTTGTTAGAATTTAACGTAAACAAAAGTGAAAGGCACGTTTGCGGATTTAATGCTTTACGTGTAACAAGTTAGCGTACAAGTCCATTCAGTGTCCCAAACAAAAAAAGGATAAATAAGATTGAAGAAAATTATGCGGATGAAAACTGTAGGATTACAGAGACCACCTGTAAGATTAATGACCAGAAAGTTGCTTTTTTTGCGACTATTAGTGAAAAAGAACCCAGGGAATGCGAATGGTATGCATATTCTGGAGCTACATATCACTACATCAACTAGGAGGATTGTCCAATAAACAAGCAAAACTTCGTGGAACTAAATCTAATCAATTGGTGGAGGTAAGGCTATGCAAGCAACATGTGTAGCGGATGTAGACGTTATTAGTAAAATTAGACAAAGTTAGGTAAGAACTACTTTAGAAAATGTATTGTGTTTAAAAGTAAATGTGTTATCTGTATCGACAATAGACAAGGCTGGATACAATGTAGTATATGATAATGGGACAATTTTGATTAAAAGGGTAACTTATGCACAAGAAAAACGAGAGGGCAATTTTTATAAGATAATATTTAAAATACCTGTGAAACAAGGATGTAAAGTTAGGGGTAAGTAGTTGTAAGCAACTTTTGAGTAGAAGGTACGGCGATCTGAATTACCATTTTTGAACAAAAAAGTAATGATCTAATTTAGTTAACAGTTTGCATTATGTTAAAGAAAATAATGAAAATTTATGTGAAATATGGGTTAGATCTAACCTAAAAGGTAACCCTATTACCCTAAAAGTACAAGGTCATACAGAGTTCAAGACTTAGTTTATACAGATACTTGTGGGTCCGTTACCCCTTCATCTAATAACGGCGGGAATTTTTCTAGATTTATTATGGTATTAATAAACAAAAAGATGATGTATTTAATTGTTTAAAGAATTATGAGACTAGAGTGACTTCAATTTTTTCTGGACAAAAAATATCTAAATTAAGATATAGTGAAGGAAATGAATCTTGTTCTAAACAATTGCAAAACTTTTGTCGTGATAAAGGTATTGAAATCATTTTTACACCTTCTTACACACCATACTTAAATGGTGTTGTTGAGAGAACGAACACTTCTAAACAATGCTAGGTCAATTATTATCGAACAAAATATGGGGAAATGCTTTTGGGAAGAAGCAGTACTTATAGCTGCTTACATAACCAATAGAACAGTCATGTTTTGTGAAAACTGAAACTCCGTATGAGTTGTGGTCTTGTAAGAATCCAAATTTATCAAATGAGGGTCTTGGATGTATATCTTATGCAAGAGTACCTGATTCGTTAAGAACAAAGTTAGATGATAAAGGCGTTAAATGCAGATTTATAGGTTATACGGAAAACGGGTGTCATTTTCGGCATTTAAGGGAGCTTAAAGTAATTCCTTCCAGAAATGTAGTTTTTGACGGAAGAAAGTATGGTATTGAGAAGAAACTACAGAAAAAAATAGATACACTTCATAAAATAATCAATAATCTTGAAGATAACAATGTGGTCAAAGTTCACCTGATTCAATACAAACCGCTGTCGAACAAACCACCCCAGTCAACACCAAAAAAAGCAGGAACAATATGGAAAAACGTTTTAGACTTACCCTTTGAACGTAATTATCGGTTAACTGCATCAACCGAGGTAAAACAGATCGCATCAATTATGGAGTACTGGCCATATAACATGGGAAAAAAAATGGCGAATACTGCAAATAATATGTTATCAAAACGTTGTGGAGTGGAACCGCAAAACTTATCCAGGAAAATATTTGAGGGAATGTAATAGAAAAATTGATCCTTTCACGAACATTGAATTTAAGACCGCACGAGACGCGCGTAATTATAAACGTCGAGAACTTCAACAAAACCCCGAAAAGAGAAAATCATTTTCTCCAGCTCTCGAAAAAAGAAATGGAATAAATGATAGCAACATGGGACGAAAATACTACAATGGCTTACAAAGAAAATATCATAACACATGCTAGCTACGAGCTCACACGGAGAGGCGGAGAAGCGACAAAAGCATTGGTGCAATATTTAAGAGAAGAAATAGGTCATTATAGAAATCAGACTGGCAAGACTGAATATTACCCAGTAATTTCTAAAACCGCACAAGGTGAATCGCGTAGGTTAACTGATAGCAAATATCTAATACCAAATAAAAATGACACTGACAAAAGCCCGGTACGTCTTTTTCTTCAATTAATGTCAAAAAGATCTGAAAATATTCAAACTGGTCGTTTATTGTTGACACCTAATCCATTATGGCAGGAATATTTATGTAAGAGATGGTGCAAACATCTCCCGGTAGGACAAAACGAAATAGGAAAATGGACAAAACAAAGGATTGGCTTGGATCTTAACAAAGTGAAAATTACAACCATTCAAATCGTACTTCCGCTGTAGCACAACTAGCTAAAAGTAGAGTAGGTGAGCAACACTTGTTAGAAATAGTAGAACACTCATCTGCAAGCTCCATCAAAGCCTACTTACAACTTGACGAAGAGCAACCACACAATCGTAATCAATAACTTAAGAAGAGACACTGTTTAATAATCTTCATCTCAAGGAAATTATACAATTACCTACAATAATTTCACCATTACTTACAATTGTAAACATTCTTAATTATTTAGCAAAGCTACTTACATACTTGTTTAACATTTTGTGACAGTTAAAAAAATAATCTCGCCCAATTACTTTCGTGGTAAAAATTTTATTTAAATTTTAACTAGATTAGCATTCATCTTTGTTACTTTTATGAAATCCCAGTCGCCAACTTGCATGAAAAAACAAGTTGAGAATGCTCTTCTAGCATTGCCAGACCGAACAAAGGTGCAATAATGCAAATACAAACTAATAATTTTAAACTTTATTCTTAAAATATCTGGTGTGAAGCCACACACCAATTTCCAACCTACAAAGTGGAAATTATAAGAAATGTAATAATTTTAATTATAATTCTTTAGGATAACTATGCAACCTCTTTTTTATACATTCATAACGAAAACCGGAAACACTGTAAAAACAAAAAAAAATATCTCTGTTCGAATGATGGTTCGAAATTCATGTCAGATAGAGATTAATAGATATAAATGGATGTAACTTGAAAAATCTGGAACACTGGAACTGTGGCAGGATCTGTAACACACAAAGTACATCCACGTATATCACAAAATTAAAAAACATCGAACGCATTTCGATAGGTACGCTACCATCATCAACGGTCGACTGGGGCGGACTAAAGAAAATTTCTAACATATATACCATCAGCGAGTAACGCTTCGCTGCTAATCTGGTGAAAGTGAAAGTGAAAGTTATGAAAGTTTAATGAGTTCTGACTAGCCTAAAGGTCCTTGATCATCATTACTCATTAGAATTTGTTTGTTTTTGAAGATCTCTAAACTTTCATAACAATCACGTTTGTGCTTATTACTAACATGTTTGATTAATGATACCTCATCTACTACATGATTCTTATCAAACATATATAGGGCTACGGCAAACATGTAACTTGTAACTTAAAACAAATTTCCAAAGCCGCCCGCTTCTATAAAATATCAATAATACAATTTAACCATTTTGAAAAAAAATTAACTAACACTTAAATTCTGCACTAAGAATTTTTTCCGCTAAATTACGCGTATCAAAAAATTTCATAGAACATAACTGATCGATGCTTAAGATCTATATCTAGGTATATGTATACCTTTGAAATAAGCAGCTGTTTTAGAAATATTTGATAAAAAAACTAAATCTGACCCTAATAAATCCCCTTCTCCTCTACAGGATTTCTCCCAAAACCGCTTCTATAAACATATCGTAAATTATATATCATATCTATATTAATAATTGTCCGATCACCGAGGTTAAGCAACGACGGGGCGCAGTCAGTACTTGGATGGGTGACAGCTTGTTACAATTTGACCACCGATTTGAGCATGTTTCCGATGGGATTTAAAGTTGGTCCAAATGGTTAACCTTATTACTTTTTCATCCTCTTCCAGAACCTGAAATCAAAATTTCTATATTTCAGAACTTTTGCTTATTTCATACAAGATGCAAGATGTTAAATAACCTTGTGAAAAACGTTACAAAACCGTATAAAATAATATTCTACCTGGTAACCTAATTGTAAATAAAGCATACTAGAACTGGAGTTTAAGGTTAAAGGCAAAAGTATGCAACAGTATTTAACTTGCTCTATCTTCGAAAAGTTAACAGTTAAAGAACTGACAAAAAAATAATATATGTAATATGATTACCCTATTGAATTTGCAATAATAATCTATTAGAACTTAACTGAGTGCGTTTCGTATTATCGCAAATCGTTTGTTTTTGAGTAAAACGATAGATGTGGAAATATACGTGAGTAGAATGAGCCCAGTATGGGGACGTTACGTCATAGTGGTGGGGATTAGAGTGGGTAGGGGGTGTGTGGTTGGGGCTAAGAGTGGGGTCGGTTTCTTTTTCAACCCCTGGGTGGGGTTTTAGTCTCTAATTAAGGTCATTTTGGCAATATAATATGTGGGCCCTAATGCTAACTTGTAAGACAGGTGTAGGGCTTCGCAACTTGCTTTCGGGTTTTCGCCCCACTTGTAATCGAAACTTATTCGGGAGTCTTCGCCCATTGCCGTGAATCCCTTGGCGGGAAATTTGAATTTGCATTCTAATAAATGGGGATCTAATGTTGACTTGCAAGAGAGGTGTAGGGCTTCGCAACTTGCTCTCGGGGTTTCGCCCCACTTATCGTAATCGGAACCTGTCCGAGGGTCTTCGCCCATTGTCGTGAATCCCTTGGCGGCAAATTTGAATTTGTATTCTAATAAGTGGGGCCCTAATGCTAACTTTCAAGACAGGTGTAGGGTTTCGCAACTTGCTCTCGGGGCTTCGCCCCCTTGTCTTGACCCTAGGTGTGAAGTATGCATTTTTATTTAAGTCTCTACAGTTTATGAAGGGTAATTTGAATATGTATTCTAATAAGGGGGTGCAAATACTAACTTGTAAGGCAGATAAAGGGCTTCGCAACTTAAAACTTGTATTGTAATAAGGGGCCCTAATTCTAACTTGTAAAACAGGTATAGGTCTTCGCAACTTGCTCTGGGGCCTTCGCCCTCTTGCTCTAAAATTTTAATTTGTTTGTGGTACCATCTAGTTGGATATAGACTAAGGAATATTTTCGATAATAGAAGTGACTCCGAGTAGCGCTATATTTTAAAACTAAATACAGATCACTGTAACAGTTATGGGGGAACTTTGAAATAACAAGCTCTAATACTTCGTCAGTCATTATTGTTTTCAATTATGAGTCATAATCACTCTTAAATAAAACAACTAAAGTACTATTAAAGCTGCTTTTTATTTATCAGGTTAGAATAGTAGTAGAAAGGCAAACATTATACAGTAACTTGATTATCTCATAATTTATAATTAAACATGTAGTAAAAAACTTATTTACAAAATTAGTCATTGATAAATTATTTAATCTAAAATACAAACACATTAACGTATAAAGCCCACGCACATCCGAATGGTAATCCTGCAGTATCGTTTTGCAATAATGGAACCATCAAGAATTCTTCTGTAGGAAACGTAAATGGTATCCTTGCGGGGGCCGCCCAAAGGAATCAAAATTCTCGCCGTTACCATTCTCTTCAATGTAAATTGCAGCACAATGCTGTCCTGGTTTCTTTGTGGGATCCGTCTTCACAATAATTGCACAAGTTTTATGTGCGTGCCTCGGTAAGTGATTAGAAGCACAGCCAAGTCGAAACATATTATTGTTGTTGGGGATCGATTTCAAACATTTTAATACTTGTACCGCATACATCTTTGGAGTTGGTATTCAACCAGTATTGCAATAGTAAGGCGTTTTCCAGTGCGCACATAGGCTCCACGATGTTATGATTTAAACAACTATAAGCCTTTGCTTGCTTTTTCAATTTTTTAATCCGCGAACAACCAGTCTCATCCAGGTTTATTATTGGTTTGTTAAGAAATCTTAAAAACTGTTGTTTTTCACTGCCCTTAACGTGAAGTTTGTTTGGCATTTATTCTCCAAATACCTTGTATGACTTGACATGGGTTTTGATATAAGATAATTTCAAAGTGGTTTTATCAGTGACAGTAATATAGCTCCATGATCTGTAACCACTGCGATTTCTTTCGGTATGAATTCGTTGTCAACACCTCTAAACCCTTGTACGTCAAATTATGTGCCATCTTCCTTCAACTGCTGCTGTACACTGAAGCTTGTGATCTAGAGTTATCCCTTTTAACAGCTGAAATCCACGACGGGATTCCGATGTCTATCGATCTCGATCACGTTGTTGAATTCGGCGTATACCAAACAGTTAACGGTTTCCGTGAGAGTTTTTTCAAAGCCGACTTCTAGGCGAAGCGATCCGTTTCTGACCAAATTTCAATACGTGCTAGCGTTTGCAGACAAGTCAAGGGTTAGGTCAAAGGCCATTAAACAGTAGCCGTTAGGGTAATCGCCTCTCGATACATCGTAGCCCTCATTCAAAAAATGAATACCCGCACCGTAGAATAAGGTGTGATACGCCCTTACAAATAAACCAATAGCTGTAAAGTCTGATTGTTAGGCCTTCCAGGGAATTTGTCGGCCGTCAATATATAACTGCACATTGTTAAAAGTGCTGTGATAAGAATTGAACGGGGTTGAGGGGTAATCACCGTTGACGGCTTTATTTGCTAAAAATCCTACGATGCATCGTTTAGGTAACTGACTCAGGAAGACATTATCTAATGTTACTCGCTGTATGCCCGTAGGTATAGTTAACACTTTTACGTCTGTCCTTGTAAAAGGGTATTTTACAGCAGTTGTTTTTAAAGCTTTAGCGTGCGCAATTATAATGGTGGGATTGATTCGCATACGTCTCACCAGTAAACTAGCGTCCATAATTCTCGTCTTGTAATTTGAACCTTGTGCTGACATTAGACTAAAGGTATCCCATGATCGTACACATTTAACCTTTAAGTTCAACACCACTTATAAGAAGCTTTTCTTGATTAAACAAATCCGAGTGCACGTTCCCGATCATCTCAATCTGTTTGCTAGTCGTTGCAAGTACTTGACGCATTGAGAAACCGTTGTTTGCGTGTCCCAGCGTATTCATCTGTCCGGCTGTATCATTGTTCCATAAGGTACAACCTATATGTGAGCTCTTGGCCTCTTTTCCATAATTTCGATATATGAGCGGTTAGTGTAGGAGTTTTTTTCCCGCATTTACGGTGGGAAATGAGGAAGGGTACTGAATTTACGATAGGCCTACAACACAAGAGCCCGTTAATCTTATTCGCTTTAGGAACTGTGTAATAAAACTTGAGGTCATATTGTCAGGAAAATACATCATAGAGGTATTACTCAATAAGGTAAGATAAAACTCCATTTTATATGTCTCGCAGCTGTGAAGCTAACACCCAACTATTAAATTTGTCACTGTATTCGCGCCACTTGTCAAGGTGTTGTTTATGTCGTCCACGGCCCTTCTCTGCCAAAACCTTATCGACTTTGAATAGGGTGTCTCTATAAACCGTAACAACTTGCAATTCCTCCTCGTAATAGGTACCCTCAACAGGATCTTTATTAAGATTAATTATACGGTAAACATGTGATCTCCTTTTTATCACTGCACTAATTGTAAAAACTAACCTCGCTCCAATTCATTTCATAACGCTTCTCGAAGGTGTACTTAGTTCTGGCGATTCTGACATGCTCACCGATCATAAGATTAGGTTGTCGTGCTGGATTTAAGCCTTTCGCATATAGGTTACGCCACACTTCCAAAATATTTTCCTCGCTTGAATCCGTTTCATATCCCTTCTCAAAGGTATACCTAGTTCTGACGATTCTGACACGCTCACCGACCTTATATTTAACTTGTGGTGCTGGGCCTAAGCCTTTCGCATACAGGCTACGCCACACTTCCAAAATATTTTCATCGTTTACAACCGCATGGGCCATCTTTATACTTGAATGAGGACTGTTGTTGTAAGCAGTCACAAGTTTTTGGAGTACATTAACATACCTGTAGGAATGTTTGTAGGTAAAATAATGCCATATCTTTGTTTTCAGTACTTTATTAAATCTTTCAACTACAGATGCTTTTAAATCAGAGTTATTTGTTACATAGAAATTGATATTTTGTTTCTTAAAGAAGTTTTGTACACCGCCCAACGCAAAAACCCTTCGCCTTTATCTGTTTGTTGAAGTGCCGGTATATTGTCACAATCCTTAAAAATATCGGCGAATCCTTCAATTACAGATGCGGCTGTCTTCGCTTTGCGCCCACGCCCTCTTAGAAGACACATCCACAACCATTAGTATGTAATTGTGGCTACTATTGTGTTTACTTAAAGTTCGCATATCACAAGGAGACGCTTGCCACAGCTCGTAAATGTTGTCTACAATATATCTATTGCGCGGATTTTTTTGTGACATGTATCGTATATGCTTCCTGTAACTGCGGCCAATTCTTTACTTCGCCATATTTGCCTTTTACAGCGTTAGCTAAATGTGTTATAACCGAAAACCTTGTCGGGTGTGAGGGATGATAGTATGCAGCATCCATGTTATGTTCGCCACGTATCCCAATCTAGTGAAAATCTTCTTGTTTTTCGAGAAGACCTTCTCTGGGTTTCCCCGATTCACCTATAGTTGTGAGAGTCCGTACAAGGTTAGGTGATACAGTAGCATCATGTCTTCGAGTACTTCTGATAAACTCTCGTGGTATATTTATTTCTTTAATGTACGTAAACTGTCGCCAGCCGTGCGGGTTTTTAGTTTTTCGCTGTCTTAACGTTTCGCGAACCAGATCGATAATGTCATAGTGTAGAATAGTTTCGTCTTTTATTGTGACAGTACCCCTTTTATCCCAAAGTACATCACCGCCCGTATTCAGTATCCGCAAGTAAGCCTCACTTTCTTCTTATATGAAGGCGGTAGCGTTGACACTATTTCGTCGTCTGCAAAGCCCTTGCATTGCGGTAAATCATCAGTATCATCGGTGATTGTTACGCTAGCG
Organism: Vesta saturnalis; assembly: GCA_036346205.1. Lineage (NCBI taxonomy): Eukaryota > Metazoa > Arthropoda > Insecta > Coleoptera > Lampyridae > Vesta > Vesta saturnalis. Next base: position 589,761 of record JARFJB010002048.1, read on the forward strand.
GGTTGACGTAACTGATTGGAAAAGTGTCTTTGAAGAACTTGATTGTACTGCAGCCATTTGTCATGGTCAGCCATTTTGGTTTTTAAAACTTTAACCATATCATTACTCAGCTGCGTTAAAATGTTGTTTTGTGTGACATCTGGAACCTGCATACGTTGTATAAAATCCAATGGTACAGTAACCATGTTCTCCAGATTGTGGTCCATGGTTGTTATTGGAACAGGTTACCTAGAATACCACCAAGCCATGGTCCTAACAGGATTGGTTGAAATGCTCTGCCCTTCTGTACAAGAAACTGTTTCTTCCTTTCTATAGATTCGCCTCTCTGAGCCAAGCGTCTATGATGACAGGCCTCTGTGAATATATCCACCAGCGAACCGTTAGTTTTTCGCATTAGATCGTCAATTAGTTTTTCGCCATCAAACTGTTCCATACCAGGTAAACCCTTCAGAAGTTCCACTGTGAGGTCTTTGAATAATGGCTGCCATTCACCATAGAATCAAATAATATTTTCAAATGTTATATCGCAGACAGTTTTGGTATTTTTTAGAAAATCCACTATAAAATACGATTAATTTTATTAAATACGTAAATAAAAAGTTTACCTCGAGTAGGATTTGTACCTACGACCTGCACTTTGCTAGTGAAAGTTTGTTATTGCTTTATCCAAACTGTGAGCGAATGATGACAACACGTCTTTACCTAATTAAATAATTAGGGGATTTTCCCAGACGTTATAGGCGTCATTGAATAGTGTAAGTTTGTTATTGATTTATCAAAATTGGGAATAAATGACGACCTGATTGTCTTTACAATGCGTTGTTAACTATAATTATTTTATAAAGTGGACTGATTACGAAAATATATTGAATGTGCAACGTCATTGAACGTCACATTGTTTGTGCTACTTGTTTTTCTTGTCTAAACTTGTTTTGCGTAAAGATATTGGGTTAATTAGATTAGGGTTATAAGAACGAATGAATCATTCTCTAACTTCAGTTATAGTTTATACTTCGTTTTTTCAATACAACACTGGCGGTGATTGTCAAGTCTAAAGTAACTATTGCTGAACAAATAGACACGCTGTTGATAAAGTTGAAAAGATTAAAAATGGATCTGGAAATTTATACTACTCAAAGAAAGCTACAAAAACTTAATCTGAATAAACACATTAGACGTATCAAAAGATTGACGTAATCAATAAAACAAGGGTGAGTGTTTGTTTTTAAAGCTAATTTTATTTACTTTTATTTAATTACCTGCACAGATCTTTAATGCCATGTTGTAATTACAGTTGAGGCTTCTGTCTACTCTAATACATTGATCCACTTAGAAGAAAACGGCACCACAAGGTCTAACATATAAGGAGAATGCTGCTGATACATGAGATGTAATCTCAAAATAGTACTACTTGTAATAAACGATTAAAGCTCTTTATCATTTTTATTTATAAATTTAGTTATGACTCATAACTAAAAACGTAATAAGTGGTGTGTAACGGCGGACTAAACCCTGAAAGTTGGTGTAGACGTCTCATACTTACCTAGTAAGTATGAACTAGGGTCTCTTACTTCGAACTTACTCCATAACCATTACAGTGATCGGTATGCAGTTTTAAAATATTTAATATATAATAAAAGCAGATGGCACTACAAACAAATTCAAAAAAAATCTTGCTATAATTTACATTGTATTTAGATTCTTTTATTTTTGCCCATCTCTCTTGCGTTCGTACGTCCCTATCTCTTATTATGCCCTATTTTACCCTTACTTCCTCTTCCCTTAATCTCTCTGCTTATTTCCTAGCGCACCCGTTTCTTTTATAATATTCTTCTCTACTTTTTTTAAATGTTTGACCACATTTGACGAGTTTTTAATGAAAGATATGATCACCAGCAGTAACATTCTGAAATATCGCTTTCAACTCAATTTAATTATAATATCGGTATCCAATACTGAATTTGTTGTGAAAACGTGTAACAGCAGAACTGTCAAACTGAAGGTTACATTTTCAAAAAATACCATCTAAATTTCCGTCTTTTCCGGAGAATTTTCCACAAATTTTCATTTATGTAAACCTTGTTCTTACAATTACGAACAGAACAAACAATTCTGCCAAATTTGTCGAGCCGTTCTCATACATGCGGCAATTGATTTTTATTAATACAGACTAGTCAATGTCCCGGGTAAGCTTGGCAACATTTAAATAATTTAATACAAAAAAAAAGTCCGTAGCAATTGTAAGTTAGTATAGGCAACTAATCATATAGCAATCCGTAAGATGAAACCTATTTACTCCGGAATTCGTGAATGTGGTATAGAAGGAAACTAACTGGTACAGTCGGCATTATACGACTTTCACACCAACTGCATTAGTTTCCCCAGATGCTCAATTTCTGTTTCTCCCTACTTCTTTGTTCAATGTTCTAGCAACCAAAAGCTGATTATGGCTTGTTTCACCATCAAACCGCGCTAGAGTCGTGTGGTGCTCTTAAACCTAAATAAGCAGGAGATGGGCGTGGTACAGATAATATGTAAAATGGCTGAAATATTACTTCCACTTTTCTCACTGTAGACGTTGATATGCTTACCCCGGTCCACTGTTAGTCTGTTACATAGCTGAAATTAAGAGCGTGATTAACCAAAACTTGTCCTTTGCAGCCTACTGTTATCCGGTCGCCTGTTTGTTTGTTAAATACGTGAACTTAAGAGTCGGGTTAACTAAACTTGTCCGGTGCAGCATACTCTTATTTCTAAAAGAAGCTTTCCTTGGACGTCCGTTACGACGTCTGTCCATTTCCTTGTATTACTTAATTACACTGATTGCTGAAGATTGATTACAGTCACTTTCCCAGGTATTTCACGACCCTCTTCCCTTTTTATTGTGAAAGACGATGGCAAACCGCACTTCTGATAATTTGCTATGATGTGTTTTCGATGACATTTTAGTTACCGAAATGAATAGAATGGTCTATTAGTAGTGATTAAGGGGCGGTTCTGGACCAGTTCAAGGTCACTCGCCCTCTGGTGGAGAGAAATGTAAGCTTTTGGATTTGTTGAAGGTCAAACTTTTGGCCGGAAATTTAAATTTTAGGAGCTCGCTAAAAATAGAAATTGCAATGTCACCATCCTCATTACAAGGTGAAACGTTTTGGCGGGAAATTTGTATGTCAAGGTCAAAAACTAAAAATAGAAATTGCAATGTCATCATCATATTACAATTCTTAGAAGTCTATAGTGCGGTCAAAGGTTATTGACTTACGGTGGTGTCATATTTCTTAGAAATATAAAAAGGTGAAAAGCTATAAAATAGAAAATCTAAGAATAGAATTTTCTTTGGTTGGAAATATAAATTTTTGGCGCTGGTCAAGGTCAAAGCTAAAAATAGAAATTGCAATGTCATCATATTACAATTCTTAGAAGTCTAAAAATAGTGCGGTCAAAGGTTATTGACCTGTAGGCGTATCGTATTACATTTCTTAGAAGTATAAAAATAGAATCAATTCATGAAAACAAGAAGAATGCGTTGTCTATGCTAAAAAGTCAAATGGTGCTTATTAAATTCGGTCAAGGTGAAATAATTTACTAAACTAAAAGTAGGTGTGTATTTAACAAGTTTAAACACGTTGTCATAGGTACTTAAGTCAAGGACACATTTTTGTGATATAAACCACAGCGAGGTGTGAATAGAAATTGCAATGTCATCATGTTACATTTCTTAGAAGTCTAAAAATAGAGTGGTCAAGGTCAAAGGTTATTGACCTGTAGGGGTATCGTATGACACTTCTGAGTGTTTCTAAATTAAAAGAAAGGTGGATATTTAACAAGTTTAAACATGTAAGAGATACTCAAATCAAGGACATATTTAGATCAAAATTTAAAGCTAAAAATAGAAATTACTAGGCCATCTTACTACAATTCTTAGAAATCTAAATATAGGGTTTTCAAGGTCAAAGAGTAATTAATGACCTGTAAGTGTATCATATTACATTTCTTAGGAATATAAAAATAGAATTAGTTTATTGAAACAAAAAGAATGAAAGGTTGTTGTCTATGCTAGAAGTAGACCACGGTCATACTACAACCCCACCATGTGTAAATTACAGATGAGTCATTTCCTCAACAGTGTTTTGTCCTAGTACAATTGTAAGCAACAAAAAGAATGAAAGGTTGTTGTCTATGCTAAAAGTAGACTAAGGTCATACTACAACCCCACCATGTGTAAATTACAGATGAGTCATTTCTTCAACAGTGTTTTGTCCTAGTAGAATTGCGAGCAAGTAAAGTCGTTATAATGCAAGCAGCAATATCATTCCTGGAGCGATATACAGGAATGGACAGCATCTCCTGATGGTAGCAGTTATTGATCATCAGATGCAGATTAGCTTACTGATGCAATTTTCAAAGCACACTCTCCCCTCTACCATAAAGAATCGTGATGCAGTAATATATAGAAGGACAGTTCCGGTGTCAACTCAAAATTCAAAAGCGTTCTCGAATCAGTAAAGATGGATCTATCTGCATTGAACAGTAGCGCATTCTGTAAATCCTTCACGAACCTAAAAGACTTGGAGGTGGGTGCAAAATATAAAGTGATTGATATGAATACTATCGACACAAAGTATGGTAAACATATTATCATTGAAACCCAGGACTTTAAGTGCATACTTCCCTTACGATTTTATGAATACTTCAAAAAAGAAGATCGCATTGAAAAGTTTAAGCAATATCTGGTTGAGAATGATGTATACATTCCAGCGCCGGAGCTGTAGGAAAGACGACTAATTTAACATTTCTGTAAAAAAAAAATAATAATAACATGTATATCTATGTATAATTGTTTGGAAATAAATTATATATTTTTTGTTGCAAAAAAAGTCTTCTATTTTTTGATTAAATGAAGAGTAGGTACATCATAATGAAGAGAGATGCTATTGATGAGACTAAAAAAATGTAGCGTATAATATGGTGTCTGCAAGTATATTGGCTAAGCTCTTCGAGGTTAAAATTTATTGGTATCATACAATTCATACAAACCAATATTCAAGGTTAAATTTTATTGACAAGGTATTGAGAAGGTATCATATTACAGTTCTTATGTTAGACTCTTCAAGGTTCTTAGGAATAGCAAAATAAGCATTCTTAACCAATGACACATTTAACTGGCTTTGTGAGTATTGTCAGACCTTGTGCATGCTCGGTATTGCTCGGGTATCCTCGTGGAGCCTACCCTTCTATATAAGTTTAAATTTTATAATCACATATCATTCGCTTCGACATCATGTTTTTCTAAAAAGTATATATGTTAAAGCACTGTTTTGCACATTGAAATCGCTTACGTATTTACTATTGTAATAGTGTGTGTAAACCTAACCAGAAAATCAGTTCTATTTGTTTAAATGTAGCATGTAGAAGGACTGCACGATTGCATTAGCGCATATACAACAGTAATGATTGTTATAATTGATGTGCAAGGATTCAAAACAGCAAAAAATATATTTACACCTAAGGAACTAGCGATATATAATGGAGAGCAAATTGCTCATTATGCATTCAAGCTTCTATTTCCATGGCACACCTTGGATAGTGAATTTCAAAAACAAGGTAATTGGTTAATTCACAACCACCACTTTATCAAGTGGGAATATGGATATACTTCTCCACGTCTATTCCCTCGTATACTTCGTGATTTCATATCAACAACAGATGAGGTGTACGTTAAAGGACGAGAGAAAGCTGATTTTATTCAAAAAATTTTAAAACAACGCATTACGGTGTTTGAAGAACAACCTACTTTACCCAAACTTCATCCATGCTGTTTTTTTCATATACAAAACACTTGTCACTGCGCTTTGGCTCATGTATATCATTTATATGAAAAAATTGTAATGAAATTCTAATAAATATTTATTAACTGACATCTATATATACATGAGCCAAAGCGCAGTGACAAGTGTTTTGTATATGAAAAAAACAGCATGGATGAAGTTTGGGTAAAGTAGGTTGTTCTTCAAAAGACTCCACGAGGATACCCGAGCAATACCGAGCATGCACAAAGTCTGACAATACTCACAAAGCCAGTTAAATGTGTCATTGGTTAAGAATGCTTATTTTGCTATTCCTAAGAACCTTGAAGAGTCTAACATAAGAACTGTAATATGATACCTTCTCAATACCCTGTCAATAAAATTTAACCTTGAATATTGGTTTGTATGAATTGTATGATACCAATAAATTTTAAGCTCGAAGAGCTTAGCCAATATACCTGCAGACACCATATTATACGCTACATTTTTTTAGTCTCATCAATAGCATCTCTCTTCATTATGATGTACCTACTCTTCATTTAATCAAAAAATAGAAGACTTTTTTTGCAACAAAAAATATATAATTTATTTCCAAACAATTATACATAGATATACATGTTATTATTATTTTTTTTTTTACAGAAATGTTAAATTAGTCGTCTTTCCTACAGCTCCGGCGCTGGTAATGTATACATCATTCTCAACCAGATATTGCTTAAACTTTTCAATGCGATCTTCTTTTTTGAAGTATTCATAAAATCGTAAGGGAAGTATGCACTTAAAGTTCTGGGTTTCAATGATAAAATGTTTACCATACTTTGTGTCGATAGTATTCATATCAATCACTTTATATTTTGCACCCACCTCCGTCTTTTAGGTTCGTGGAGGATTTACAGAAAGTGCTACTGTTCAATGCAGATAGATCCATCATTACTGATTCGAGAACGCTTTTGAATTTTGAGTTGACACCGGAACTGTCCTTCTATATATTACTGTATCACGATTCTTTATGGTAGAGGGGAGAGTGTGCTTTGAAAATTGCATCAGTAAGCTAATCTGCATCTGATGATCAATAACTGCTACCATCAGGAGATGCTGTCCATTCCTGTATATCGCTCCAGGAATGATATTGCTGCTTGCATTATAACGACTTTACTTGCTCGCAATTCTACTAGGACAAAACACTGTTGAGGAAATGACTCATCTGTAATTTACACATGGTGGGGTTTTAGTATGACCTTGGTCTACTTTTAGCATAGACAACAACCTTTCATTCTTTTTGTTGCTCACAATTGTACTAGGACAAAACACTGTTGAGGAAATGACTCATCTGTAACTTACACATGGTGGGGTTGTAGTATGACCGTGGTCTACTTCTAGCATAGACAACAACCTTTCATTCTTTTTGTTTCAATAAACTAATTCTATTTTTATATTCCTAAGAAATGTAATATGATACACCTACAGGTCATTAATTACTCTTTGACCTTGAAAACCATATATTTAGATTTCTAAGAATTGTAGTATGATGGCCTAGCAATTTCTATTTTTAGCTTAAATTTTGATCTAAATGTGCCCTTGATTTGAGTACCTCTTACATGTTTATACTTGTTAAATACCCACCTTTCTTTTAATTTAGAAACACTAAGAAGTGTCATACGACACCCATACAGGTCAATAACCTTTGACCTTGACCACTCTATTTTTAGACTTCTAAGAATTGTAATACGATGACATTGCAATTTCTATTCACACCTCGCTGAGGCTTATATCACAAAATTTTGTCCTTGACTTAAGTACCTATGACAACATGTTTAAACTTGTTAAATGCACACCTACTTTTAGTTTAGTAAATTATTTCACCTTGACCCAATTTAGTCAGTATAAGCACCATTTGACTTTTTAGCATAGACAACGCATTCTTCTTGTTTCCATGAATTGATTCTATTTTTATACTTATAAGAAATGTCATACGATACCCCTACAGGTCAATAACGTTTGACCACACTATTTTTAGACTTCTAAGAATTGTAATATGATGACATTGCACTTTCTATTTTTAGCTTCTGCTTCGACTTCTAAGAATTGTAATATGATGATGACACTGCAATTTCTATTTTTAGTTTCCGACCTTGACATACAAATTTCCTTACAAAACGTTTGACCTTGTAATGAGGATGGTGACATTGCAATTTCTATTTTTAGCGAGCTCCTAAAATTTAAATTTCCCGCCAAAAGTTTGACCTTGAAGAAATCCAAAAGATTTCATTTCTCACCACCAGAGGGCGAGTGACCTTGAACTGGTCCAGAACCGGCCCTTAATCACTACTTCTATTTTAAGATCCCGGCTGACAAAGAATAGAAATCTGCGATAATATTCCTTATAATAGGTATTACATGGGGTACATTAATTTAAAGCTCACGCACAAGAAAAACTCGTAATTAGTTGGATTATATAAAATAATTAGGAAATGATATCTAAACTTTCTAATTAGATAATCAAAGTGAAACCACTAATTTTCTAACCAAATTATGGATAAATTACAACCAATTTTGTAATTTTTTTATGAAAATCATGTGTAGCTTGCAACGCGAAGCATTTAGTTTTCTGTTCTATCGCCTCAGTATCAAACTGTTCTCTCGACTAGTAGTTTAGCATTTTATAACAGTTACCAATAACCCAAACAATTTTTTTACTTTTGCAACTGACAATTTTACTTAATGTGAACCATAAAACTCTCCGTCATTTTATCGTCAGACTAGAGAAGACTTTTGTTTACTCTCACTCCTGATAATTACTACGACGATATTTTTTTCATTCTCCCCACGACTCGCACCGCTGGTATTCAGACCATCATTATCGATTGTCGATAGCCGATTGTCTGCTGATTTTAATTTCTTTTATCATTTACCACAAGGCAGATTATATTTTCAGTGTTTTTTATATTGTCATTTATTTTTTGTCTAATTTTGAGTTTATTTCGAAATAGAGGAGTGTAGCATGACGGTTCTTAGTGAATTTAAGAATTACAGAAAATGTCCTATTTCGGACGTTTGCTTTCCAGTAATATAATTTAAGTTAAGTTAAACTGCTACTTTCAAGAAAGGTCTTATTTTACTTTATTTTAACCTATTCACCAATTATAATTTTTACGAAATTAAACCTTTTAAATACCAAAAACAAATATAATCGAATTTACGTCGACTTAGTTCCCGTAATCTCTGATTTTTATTTTTATCATTTACCATCAAGCAATTATTTTAAACATGTGACTTTTATATTGAATAATATTCCTTTGTAATTTTATTTTTTCACCAGGTTAGATGGTTCTTAGAATTAAAATTACAGAAAATGTCTATTTCGATTTGTCAGTACTATATTTAATAAGTTAACGATTCAAGAATATTCTGTTATTTTTAACCTCATTTCAGACAAATTATATCTTCATGTAAAATTAGCAACTTTGGTGTTAATTATCAATAATCAAAATAGTACGGATTATACGAAACGTATCTAGTGCGTGTAATACACATAAATTTGTCTGCTTTTGACTATTTAACATCTAAAATTATTTGTTAAGTTGAACTTTCAAACATATTCCTTGATATTTAACCTATTTCGTTAATATGGTATACGAATTAAATAAACCTGTTATTTTCAAATTATACTATACGAAAGTAAGAATATTCGTTTACCACATCGAGAATTACCTCTGATAATTGACAATTTGTGGCGTTAATGTATCATGTATTCCATGTAGTACTTTTCGAAGTATGCGTGTCAACAATAAATTGCTGTCAATGTGCGTCAATTATGTCTAGTGTTCGCTTTGCAAAAACCAGACATACTTTGTTAAAGGTTGACCTGATCAAACCGTTATGTCAAATTGTTGCAAGTTGTTAGCGATGTGTACGTGTGTACGTTTGGGCGTGTGCGGTGTGCGTGTGTGATCGTGTGTGCGTGTGTGCGTGATGCGTGTTGCGTGTGTGGCGTGTTGTGTCGTGTGTGCGTGTGTGTGTCGTGTGCGTGTGTGCGTGTGTGCGTATGTGTGCGTGTGTGCGTGTTGTGCGTGTGTGCGTGTGTGCGTGTGCGTCGTGTGTGCGTGTGTGCGTGCGTGCGTGTGCGTGTGCGGTGTGTGCGTGTGTGCTTGCTGTGCGTGTGTGCGTGTGTGCGTGTGTCGCATGTGCGTGTGTACGTGTGTGCGTGTGAGCGTGTGTACCGTGTGTACTGTGTGTGAGGTGTGTGCGTGTGTGCGTGCGTGTGTGCGTGTGTGCCTATGTGCGTGTGTGCGTGTGTGCGTGTGTGCATGTGTGCGTGTGTGCGTGTATGCGTACGTGCGTGTGTGCGTGTGTGCGTGTGTGCGGGTGTGCGTGTATGCGTGCGGTGCATGCGTGCGTGCGTGCGTGTGTGTGTCTGTATCTGTGTACGTGTGCGCGTGTTTGCGTGTGTGCATGTGTACGTGTGTGCGAGTGTGTGTGTGCGCGTGTACGTGTGTGATTGTGTGCGTGTGTACGTATGTTCGTGTGTGCATGTGTGCGTGTGCGAGTGCGTGTGTGCTTGTGCGCCGGTGCGCGTACCCGCGTGTGCGCGTGTCCGCGTGTGTACGCGTGCGAGCGCGTTGGTGCGTACGTGCGTGCGTGTATATAGATGTAGGTTAGTATTCGCGATAACTTCAGACCGATATTTTAAAGTTTGATATTGCTTATGATTAGAAAATACCACTCCTGAGTAATCTTTTTCGTGGCACTGCGTCTACTCTCGGATAAGATTTCTTAATTACGAACTTTAATATTATTTCTTCAAATGAATCATGCATAAAATTTTCTGAAAAGTGTCATTTCGTCTTGTTTTATATGTAAGTATTGGTGAAGATTATTTATTAATTTATTAATTTTCTTACAAATTTAAACGTTTCGATGACAATTAAACTTACCTTCTTCGTATCTCAGTTCTTTAATTTAGGTAAAAATAATAAAAATTTTAAAATAGCTACATAGACCGCACTCAAAAGAAATATTCCTAATATTTTTGTAGATATCGTTATTTAAGGCTAGTATGCGGTTTTGTGTACGATTATTTCCATATCAACATTCTAGCAATAGAAACCCATTTACTTTTGAAACACCACCTCACTTTTGTATGATATTCCATAAATGTCCACCTTGGTACTTTCTAATACTGTGAAGGACAGATGCTGATGGCCTAGGCTTCATAACTGGTGACTAACCGTAACACTGCAAGAATTTCGCGTTAGAGCTGTAATAAATTGATTTTTTCGTTAGATGTAATGGACAGGAATTTTCCATGGTCACATTTATCGCATGGTCATAAAATGTCCATTACACACTTCTTTCCATGGGCGTTTATTCTATAATTATCCACAGTCTGGTCGTGCATGTCTACTCCTCCCATACATTTATTATAGGATGGAATATGATATAACTGGGGTACATTAATTTCATTCTTTTGAAGATAAAACCACCCATTCACTCTTCCAACAGGTTCTACGGCGTCATAATTTGAGAGCCAACCTTATTGTCCTTCCATCGGTCAAAAAGCAGTGAAGAGTTGATACAAGTTTTTTTTTCCTTCCTTTTTAAATAATTTTACGTTACTCTAGGAGCACTGTTTGATTCAGTTCTCCCGCTTGCTCTTTGATTTCTTTATTTTAGAGTATATATATATATATATATATATATATATATATATATATATATATAAAGTTTAAAAGTTTAACGAGTTCTGCCTCATTATTCATTAGAATTTGTTTGTTTTTGATCTCTAACCTTTATAGCAATCAAGTTCGTATCTTTTATTAACATTCTTGATTAAAGTTACCTTAACTACAATATAATTTTTATCAAACGACTGCTGGGCTTTAAAGTTCTTTAAAGCGAATATTGACACATCGTTAAGTTTCCCCTACATATATTGTTCACAACTTTCACAATTAATTTTATTTTAATTCCCGACCTATCCTGCTTATCTACTTGATGTTCAGATTGCCTAAAAGGGTATGAAATTTATTGTCTGAAGTATTGACTTCAAATTAACTTTGGAAAGGATTTTAGATAGAGCTATTATATAAGCAGGATATTTTAGTAATTTTACATACTTTGTTTCTATTCATTCCTTAGCGTTACCTAATGTAGTTTCAATCTTAACCCTCAACCTATGTGTTTGTTTCCTAACTATGTTTATAACCACTTTATCTGAAAACCCATTTTATTAATAGTGCGCAGTTCTTTATTAAAATTTTGAACTCAATGAGGAAAATTAAGCAACCTATAAACGAAAAAAAAAGTCGTGAGTTTATTCTGCCGACTCAGAAACAATGAACACACGTCGAATGAGATTAAAAATTCATCTTCTGGAAGTTCAATAACTTTATTTTTTTAGCAATAAACTCATATTAATTGGAACTGAAATTGGGCTGTACTAGACAACTATTTGAACAGTATATAAGTAGGGGTGCATTAATACCAAATATAATTGATCGCAGATACATTCTAGGTAGTACTGGATTGGATACCTTTAGTAGAAACCTACGAGAGCAATCTACAACTCTTTTGCATTCTAATAGAACCTTCCTAGTTGAAGTAGTCATTTTAGAAAGAGGATTTTTGGTAATTACTAAATCAGAACCTAAATCTAAGAGTTCCTTGACTGAAACAAAATAATCGTCTTGGTTTAAAATGACTACTTGATTGCCTTTATTTTCTTTGAGATAAAAACAATTTTTACTTTCGAGACTTTAACAATTTGAAGTCCTAAATGATCTGAATTAAATTTGACTCCTGTTGGATATTTATTCTGTGGAGTACGTAGGTTTGTATTGTTTGTTACAAGTCTTGCCTTAGACAAAGTGTTCCAGATTTTTCATACGAGAAGACTATACGTTCAGAAGAAATTGCTACACTTTGAAGTAAACCTAAAACAACAGATGATCCAAGTGGCAACTTACTGCTAATAGTTCCATATTGAAAATTAGTATAATTGTTAGTACCATAGTAGTAGTAGTACCATAGCAATATCCCAACATACTACACATTGTGTTTGTACTGTATTATAAGTATTTTGTAACTGTGATTTGATATTAGCTTAGTTGATCGGCCTATTTTCACAGTTTTTGCTTTTTGAGCGCGATATTTCGGAAGCGGACTCTGCTTCCGTCATCAGGCTTAGTCCTGAGGACTGATTTTTTTTTCACTTGAGTCGAATTCATATGTTATGATTATTTTTTTTAAGTCATTGCCTGGGAAAAAATCATCATATATGAATTCGACTCAAGTGCGAACCCAGTTCTACTAAGCCTGATGACGCAAACAGGGTCCGTTTCCGAAACGTCGCGTTTAAGAGCAAAAAGTGTGGAAATAGGCCGATCAACTCAACTACCAAAAACGAATTGCTTATCTCTTATAAATTGTTTATCTTAATATTAGTGGTGTGAGATTAAGTTCATCATTTGTCCCGAGCTGGTTATTACTTGACAAATAAATGTATGTTTTAATTTCGCGGCTGCAACTTATTATTCTGACGAGGAGTCCTTTTTGCAGGACCTTCCAAAACGTAAGAAAGTTCGTGGTACACCATCTTTGAAAAATAATCTTGTTGTGGAAGGTTAGCCACCTGAATAGCCAAGGCAGAAAGATATTGGTCAACCAGGAAGTGTACAACTTCTAATTCCTAAAGCAAGATGCAATTATGCCGAATTTCTTCCCTTGCCTGAAAATCTAAACGACGCGCAAAGTTGCCACCAAGAAAAATATAGCAGTAGATCAAGGGTAAAGCGCATATCAGTGTTCTTAAAGATAGAAACTACTTTAGAGGATTTCATTCGAAACATCGAAATAAACTGTATCACTATATTTTCCGTAAAATAAATAAGGTATCACTTTGATAACTAAGATTTATTTCTCCCATTTGTAGACGGTGTGCCCTCACTATACGCAGATTTGAAATATTACACATAATAGGTGAACGTTGATATTCCTGAACCAGTTTTGATGTAGGAATTTTTTGTCTACAAATGTGGACATATTCTTCTCTCTTTCTTTCCAATAGTGAAGGCTGTTTAATCGCAAGTGTTGTCACGTGTGGTTAAATCTACCGAAGATTCTTTGTTTTATCGAACTTTAGGATATTCATTAGTATCTAGCATAGGTCTGGATTTATTATAAATTAAAATAGAAATTAGTTTCCCACTTCTGTAAACGGGGTATAGTTTTCTTTGATTCGCTTGTCATTAATAGGTCGAAGTTTAAATTACGAATACGATACGTACGTTGATATGTGGTTTTGTAAAAGAGGTCTTAGAAGGCAGTTTATAATTTTCGGTGTAAATAGTGGTTATTCCTATTATCTTTAAGTATCGTTAATTATAGCTAGTTAAATTAAATTGCGTCATTGAAAAATTGTTAAATCTTGTCACGTGTCTAACCTACCACGTCAGACAGAATTGGAAGAAGTTAGTTAGCTCGACTAACAACTCAGTCAAATGGTCCTGAAACCGCAGCGTACTTGGATAGTGTGGGTGTTTTAGTCAGAAAGATAGAGAGAACAGACAAGAAACAGGCGCCACAAGCTTTAAAGGAATAAAAAGCTAAATTATTATTTCTTGAGAGAGGAACCCTGTAAAGCTTGAGCGAGCAAAGCAACAGGACTAGTAAATAAACGACAGTTCCCTCAGAAAGCGGAATTTACTTATAGATTTCCAAGCAATGGAAGATATATGATATATATATATATATATATATATATATATATATATATATATATATATATATATATATATATATATATATATATATATATATATATATATATATATAAGGGTGAACCAATTTAATTTGCGTATACAGAGATATCGAAAACCGTAATAGATAGAGATCGGTTAAATGAGAATAAGTATCGTAATTTGTTGGGTAGTACATGAGTATAAAAGTTTGGTTTTCCGACTAGTTCCGGAGATATTCGACAAAATCCGAAAATGCTCATTTTCGTTTTGTAAGACTAGCGTTGTTATTATAACAGATATCAAAAAAATTATTCTAAACTTTTTTTTTTAAATAAAATTTACTACAACTTTCCATAGCAAACATTTCAATACGACGTTTTATCTTTTCAGGGCCACCCTCAACAATATTTTTTTAAAAACGGACCTGGATTTTTTACTACAATTTTTTGTAAGGTTCTTATAGCTTAATACAATGATATAAAATTCTTCACTATTCTACTACGTTTCGTCTGTGAAAAATCATCATCTTTATGGTTTCTTACTGAAATGAATTAAATTTTTTACTACATTTCTTTGTAGGTTTTGTATAATCCTAATACACTGCTATGGCATTCCTAACCATACACATTTCATCTATGATCATCATCTATAAGCCTTTTGTAATAGTCTTTAAATCAATATTTATAAAAAAATAATGATAATCACAAAATTTAACAGTTTATTTTTACATCTAATGATAATGAACAAATGTGATATTTTAAGACTGACCAAACAGTAGCAAATAAAATTAGAGTATTTTGAAAAACCAGCTTTGAAAGTTACTGGTTTAAAGACTATTACAAAAGGCTTATAGATGATGATCATAGATGAAATCTGTATGGTTAGAAATGCCATAGTAGTGTCTTAAGATTATACAAAACCTACAAAGAAATGTAGTAAAAAATTTAATTCATTTCAGTAAGAAACCATAAAGATGATGTTTTTTCACAGACGAAACGTAGTAGAATAGTCAAGAATTTTATATCATTGTATTAAGATATAAGAACCTTACAAAAAATTGTAGTAAAAAATCCAGGTCCGTATTTAAAAAAATATTATTGAGGGTGGTCCTGAAAAGACAAAACGTCGTATTGAAATGTTTGGTATGGCAAGTTGTGGTAAATTTTATTTAAAAAAAAAGTTTAGAGTAATTTTTTTATATCTGTTATAATAACAACGCTAGTCTTACAAAACGAAAATGGGCATTTTCGGATTTTGTCGAATATCTCCGGAACTAGTCGGAAAAAACCAAACTTCTTTATACTCGTGTACTACCCAACAAATTACGGAACTTATTTCTCATTTAACTGATACTCTATCTATTACGGTTTTCGATATCTCTGTAACGCAAATTAAATTGGTTCACTGTATATATATATATATATATATATATATATATATATATATATATATATATATATATATATAATAATAGATTATTCGGAACAACTTGTGTTTATTAACGTGAAATATATATTCACGTTTCGACTTATATAACTGAATCATATTTCCGTTAATAATGTCTATATTGAATACTTATGGAAACTTAAATAATAACATATATATATATATATATATATATATATATATATATATATATATATATATATATATATATATATATATATACCTCAAACCATAACTCCGTTCCTTCCGATCCTATCCTGATCACAGCCATCCTTAATACCACCATGCATATATACGTAATGAATGTATGTATGCTGGGAATTCATGGTTGTGGCTGAAGGAGCTCGGAAAGCTCGAGTAGCCCTCCCTCCCCCTTGGGCACGCATACCGAACATGCATTTTTTTCCCAAAACGGTGTTCTAGTATCACCATATTAAATAGTAAAGCTTCGTAAGTAAACATGGATTAAAATATTAAAACTGACGAAGGCAAGTCGCGATATTCTACTTGTAATAACTTTATATATTTATATCTCAATAAAAGAACGTAATACCCCTCTCTGGTTCGTTCAAAGATCTTTCAGAACGTCAATCAGGAAAGGAAAATTTTCATCTACATACAACCCACAATATTCGACTTCAGAAAGGTAACAATCTAACTTGCCTTTCGTTTCACAATATTGAAGCACAAATATCCCCCTCCCTAATAATCACAGCTTCGATTATCTGTATAATCGGAGAAGCTTGTTCAGTTCACTAAACGGATCCTAGCATGCATGTACGTACGGGTAACTAATCAATTAAGGTTAGATCCCAATGATCTGAACACTCTTATCCACAATGACAGAAAATGTGTACTTAAAACTAGCAAACATATTTTAAAATAACACGGTGTCCCGAGATAACGCTTAATCTAACATATAAATAATACGAAAGATACAACCGGTAAAACACAATGCTTTGAGTTTCTGCTACTGGGCACGGTAGTGTAAATGGCAGTTATAATCATTCCAACGATGGATACTGAATGCTAACACAACACTGGGTGTGTTATGTAAAATTTCTGTAATAATGACTCTAAATTTGGTTATAAAATGTGGACGAAATACTAGCTAACGGTTTGATCAAATTCTAACATTCCTGTATTAGTGGAATCTTTATTAAAGTGAAATGAATTCGGATGTCAATGTGACAAAGAAATTGTAACAAAGTTAAGCAGTTCATCAAAAGGAATACTTTGTAATATAATTAATTTAAACACACTTTTTCTTTTGTAGATGCTGTACTGATCTCTGCGGAAGTCAGCTTATAACTTGTGACAAGTTAGGAAGTAAACTCAGCAATACGATGTTTATTAGTACATGCGATAATGAAAGATGTGAAAGTTCCGAGTCGTTGGTATCCCACAGACATTAGATTCCATCATCGTAATCTCTAGTGACAATGAAAGATCAACGGCAACGAGACTAAAGTATTTGAAATACAGCTACCAGCCATTTACGAGTAGTCCCGGTAAAAAGAACATCGTAGCAAAACCAAAAGCGAGACGAAAATGTACACGACGTATATCCTCAAGACACGAAACTGATACTCACAAATACTTAAAGAATATTCAAAGAATACGTAATCCAAAAAGCTATAAATGAGGTAAAGTATACAATAGCAATTTATTCATAAAGCGTTGATTTACCTCTGTAGATTGAAGACGAGCTATAGGTGATGGTTTAACACGATGTGGTTAAATTATAATTATTTTAAGAAAACATTATTGGATTATCCTATTTTAATCCTAATTATACCTAGGTTGAAAAAGCCGAGCTAACTTACCACTTTGTGTGCAAGTAACATTTTTCTACATCCGCATCAATAGCGATTATATTACTTTACAAAGTAAAGAAACATTTTACATGAAAATTTCCCTATAAAAATGATGTTAAACATCAATGAAACAGCAAAAAGTGAGATTTTCTCAAAATGCTTACACTTCGCAGCAATGGCTGCTTGGAAAAGAAAGCACGCCTCGAGAAGAAATTTTTAACCCAAATTTTCTTATCAAAAATCATTGTTGCCAAAATCGAATTTTATATGTATTTCAATAAAGCATTTGTTTGTAAGATACGCTTATTTATGATTACTACAATGCAGTGGTAATTCAGCAAAGTAACAGATCACTTTAAAATGTGTGAATTCGAGACTAACCAGAACCCACGTAGATCCTATGCACTAGTAGGTTTATTTCAAACTGTTCTATAGCGTAAATAGTTAGTAGATACAGAAAATTTAGACAAATTATTTTAGTGAAATGCGGAAATAACAATCCACGGATAATCTTTTGAACAGTATTCAAAGAAAATTGTGAAATAGACGCGATAAATCCATATCGCTTTTTTTGCACGTTACAATGTACTAACATAGCTTGCAAATTCAAAAGCATTCGGCGACGGTGGGTCGCCTGAATTTCGATAAATTTCGTTTTAAAATCCAAAAGTTTGGTTTGTATTATACGTTAGTTTAGGGCAGATTTTCCAAAGGCTTTAGTTGGCGAAAATATATTACATTGCATTGATAGTGTGTTCAGGTACAATGGGAGTACAGTTCAATTCGATGACGTAATTTTCTCGTTTCGTTTTCCGAGATGCATCTCGTTTTTACCGCGCTAACAATTTTGAAGAAAAGTTTTTTATGATGCACACGGGAGTCTAGTCATAGCTACTGAAGGGTCAGGTTGAGCACGTTGAGCGTTCGAACGTAGTGCATTTACTTTATATTCATCGGGGTTATTTTGAGGGTTTCGGAGGGGGAGGTTTGCTTAGCACCCTTAGTGGGATTTTTGAAGGATATTAGACCACCCTGGTAACGTTATTAAGTGGAGTATCGTTTGTCAGAAGTGACATTGTTTACGGACCCAGAGAAAGGGGTCTTGTGTAAAAATAGTACTTCCCTGGACTGTGGTTATAACCGTGAGTTTCGCGGATTGAAGATCGCAAGTTCATGAACCTTAGTGCCTTACTTTCACGGCTAGCCAGATAAATAGAGAAATCGCTGTAAATATTAACTTAGCTTTAATAAAATTGTACATAAAGGTTAAATATCAAAAAACGCTGTGTAAATAGAATTTATATGCAGTTATACTAAACCAAATGATTTTTCTCTTTCAGTTGGCTTTAACAACCTTAGTAATTATCAATTTAAAAGCAGTCGTCTGTTGGTTGCGATATTGGAAAACGACATCGAGAGATGCACCAATCAGTTAGCTGGAGGGTCAATCACTGGTAACCTATTTTATACTGCACCACAAAGGAAGAGAAAAGCCCAGGTGGTCAATTGAGGTGTACTGTTGTTTCGGAGCAAGGTAAATTACCCATATACATTTGGTTTTGTTGACAAATTTTAATATAGTGTTTGTTTTTTTAACTGTACTTAGCAAGCGGATGAATACGCTTTTCGTATATAATTTTGTTTAGAAGCCGATTAGAAGTTTAAGTTTAAGGTAGTTTTATAAAATGTACTCACCCATGAATTATTCATATCTTATTGTACGTTATCTACATTTGATTCTTTTTTTACATCATAACATTACGCAATATATAATATGCTAAACCCTACACGTTCAATGTTATCAGTATTCACGTTGGTGTTGATTAACAGTAAGATACTACACAGTATTTTGGGTACTCGAAACTTGCAAGCGTTACTCCCGATTATTTACTAAATTAGATGAAATTGAGTACTTTTTTTTAGCTTCTGCAGCAACACACCGATTTTTGATTATAATTATGTGTAATTTCATTATAATATATGAATGGTTTTAGTGAAATGGGTATTACTTTCCCGACAGTGTATAAGATTTTGTGATTCCATTCCTTTTACCAATGCTTCATCAGTATTTACGTATAATCAAAATTTAAAAGATTAAATCTTGTGCACATACAAGCTACCGAATAATTTACTTATTTTATAAGAGTTTTGGATTTATGCAATTTTACAATGACGACTTTCGATTACTTTTCAATTATATTTTAGTACAAGCTTTAAGGTATATTTGAGAAAGATTTCTTTATTAGATAATCAGTCATTGTGATTTAATTGATACAATTTCATTTGGTGAAATATAACGTAACGTAAGTTAAAGTAAATAAGATCGTTGACGATCAATTGTTTCCTTTGTAGCACGTCATTATTTTGCAAGTGGGTGTACGTTATTTGTGTTGCCTATATCCCATACATTCAAAGACATTAATTTTATAACGGATTCCTGAACGCCAGGACTGACAATGATATAGTAATAAAAACAGTACTATTTTTACTTACTCAATTTCGAATTTAAAAATTCTTTCATGTGTCTCACACACAGAAATTAAACTAAACTAAAATAACTATAGTAAAACTGTATCTACTATTAGTTCTATAGTGGACTAAAAATTTGTTTGATCTACAACAGATGGCGGCAAAGGTTACAAAATGACTGTGTACTCTAATGAGTACAGCGGGATAAAGTAGGTTCAACTACATGCGTTCGTACAATTTAAGGTGCCTGGGAATACAATAAATGTAACTTAATTAATGCATCTGGAAAATTATACCAACATGCTACGTAAAAGGCTTTTCGTATCTTTTCATTGTTGCAGCAATTTTCGAAAAAGGAAAATGGAAGCAGTCAAAGTGTTGATTTAGAAAGTAACTTAAGGGCGATGTGACGCAAGTAATTTCTATACTTTTTAAGCACTTAAAAGAGAAGGAAAATGTAATTATCTTTTGTTTCTATGTAAATAACAGTTAATAGTGTAAGAAGGTATTCGTTTTTCTACAATTAATTTCATTATTTATAGTATTTAGACATATAACAAGCAATAATAGTGAACGTTTTTGTTTTAAAAAACTTGTCTAAAATGTGTTTTTAAGATGTAAGCACTAAATGTAGTGTAGTGTAATCTGGCTTTTAATATTTTGCAAAGATGAGAAATATTTTGTTCACATGTATATAACATAGAAGGAAAAAGATGCGCAAAAAATGATCAAATAACGACGGCGTCATTTCTTCCTAAAGCAATTCTCCAATGAATACGTGAGTATTCTCATGTTCGTTCGATTACAAACCAAAGCACTCATGTGTACGAACCTTTTTTTTTTACTTCAAATAAATATTTTATATTGACAAAAGCATTAAAAGCTAAATTAAATTCTGTAAAAAGAAATTCTTAAAACCATGACAGAGCTAAATAATAACTTATAAAAAACGGTTCCGTTTAATATTAAAATTAGTTCCTTTAAAATAAACTTGTGTACCTACATTCAAATATTAGAAAAGAGTAAGTGCGAATTTAGCAAGAAATTGTAATTTTAATGGTATGAGTATGGACCGATATTTTAAGCGTAACAGGGAATAAATATTTTGGAATTACTTTTGTGTGAAGGATGTTGTGAGGTTCTAGGTATACAAGTATAAATGGCCGCATGATTTATTAGTGTTTGTTTAGTAAGATTTTCATTCATTGCAATATTAATGTTACAAAAAAAAAAAAAAGGAAACATTGCAATGCAATGTTTGATATTGCAGAAGTTCGGTTTTTGAGTTTGAACAAACACTAGATGTACAGCCAGACTGAAAAGCGGGGAGGCGTTAAGCTGGCGAGCAATTTTCAAAAGCCAATGCATAGAAGCAAGTAGTCATACCGACGCTTAGCGGACGGGCGAAAATTAAACGCGCAGCGCACGATAAAAGTCGAATCAATCTTGTTTGAAATTCCAGCGAGCATATTAGAATTTTTGGATAGTTTGTTGTTGTGTTCCATCTAAAAAAGACGTAAATAAAAAGAAATGTGTAGCAAATATAAAATATCTGGTGTGGAACAACATACGACTTTCCAACCTACAAAATGGAAATGAAAAGAAATGAAACATTTTGTAGGATAATGATGCAACCTCTTTTACAAGAAGCTCATTACGAAAATAGGCAACATTATGACCGCAAAAACCATAATCTATATCAAACAGACGTATAAAGCTTCATGACAGACAGAGGTTAATAGACATCTAGAAGGTAGCTTAAATTAAAGAAAAAGAAATAATTTTTATTATAATTTTTTTGGAATAACTATGCAACCTCTTTTTCATACGTCCATAACGAGAACAGGTAACATTGTAAAAACAAAAACAATAATCTGTCAGAACGTCAGATAGATATTAATACACATAAATACATGCTAACGTAAAAAAAATTCCAAAACCGCCCGCTTCTATTAAAATATCGATATTACAGCTTCAGCATTTGCAATTATATCTACTTAATTTTTACAATTAAATTTAATTTAATTAATTTACATTAAAAACTTTATAAAGAAAATTTGTGTAAGATTAGATTTTCTTTAAAAAATACTTCTACACTTATGATAAAATTAATCGTTATTCAGATAATGAAAAAATTTTAACTGGCACATAAATTTTACCTTAGTAACTTTTTTGCCGCTAAATTACGCGTCATATCAATAAATTGCATAAAAAAAATAAATCGATAAGTTTAAGATATTCTTATATCTTTTAAATACACAGCTGTTCTAGAAATATTTGATAAAAACACAAAAACTGGCCAAATAATACCCCCACTCCACCACTGGATTTCTCTCAAAATATAATCAACTCTAAGCCAAACGAAAACAAGTTTAAATACACAACTCCAGAACGAAAATACCTACAAGTACGTAGGTATTTTCGTTCTAATCATGAACACACATCACACCACCACGCACACCACACACACAGCACCACACACCACACACACACACACACACACACACCACACCACCACACACACACACCACACACACACACACACACACACACACACACAAGACACAGACACAGACAGACACACACACACACACACACACACACACACACACGCACACACACACACACAGCACACAACACGACACACGCACACGACACACAGCACGCACCACGCAGCACGCACACACGCACACAGCACCACCACGCACGCACACACCACACACACACACGCACAGACACACAGCACGACAACAGACACACAGCACGACACACGACACGCACACACACACACAGCACCACACACACACACGACACACACACACACACACACACACACACACAGCACACACACACACAGCACACACACACACACACACACACAGACACACAGCACACACACGACACAGCACACACACACACACACACACACAACACACACACACACGACACACAACACACACACACACACACACACACACACACACACACACACACACACACACACACACACACACACACACACACACACACACACACACGACACACAGCACACACACAGCACACACAGCAACACACGACACACAGCACACACACACCACGACCACACACACGCACACACGCACACCACACACACACACACGCACACGCAACACAGACAACGCACAGACACCAGACATCACACGACTGCACACTGACACTAACGTAAACACATCAACGATTTACATAGAACACAAGTCAATTGCATACTTGATTTATGATTTACAGTCTAGTACACAACATTTAAACAGGACAGCAACACGCGAAACCTCCTACTTATGGTACAACAACTTATATCAGATTTATTCGACCTTTAAGTCTTCCATTTGCACTGTAGGAATAAATATTTAGTACAGGGTGTTTAGCAAGATGATTCTTATTTTATATTTTTCAAACGTCAAAAACCCACTTAACTTAAATGGAGCACCCTGTCCAATTTTTATTTATGTGAAATAACTTTTCATTTTCTATTAAAGACTATGCCCAAAATTAACGATTAAGTTATTAAGATTTTTCTCTAAAATCTCTATGGAATTTTTTTTTTGTTTACATTCTAGTAGGTAATGATCTTTGAGTTGTAGTTGATAAATAGGTATGGACTTAATTAAAAATAAAACTAAAACCAGTACGTAATCGTTTATGAAGAAAAACAAAAAATACTACAAGAAATGCTTGATGTGATGACCATTTTCTTCTATGCATAACAACACTTGTTTTTCAAAAGATCTCCTGACGCTCTTCAGGATATCTGGTGTTACAATAGCAAACGCATCCTTCATTCTAATCTTCATGTCATCAGTAGTGGTAGGTGTAGTGTTATAAACTAAATTTTTAATGTAACTCCCCCCCCCCCCAAAAAAAAGTAAAGGCATTCATGCTGGTTAATTCAGTAGATCTAGGTGGAAATTCATGTGGAGTTCCCCTTCCAATCCATTTATTGGGGAATTGTCTATCCAAATAATTCCTTACATTCCAACTAAAATGTGAAAGGGTAGCATCTCGCTCTAATCACATTGTGTTTCTAATAAGTAAAGAAACTTTATCTAGAACACCCGAAAATTATCGTTCTAAAAACCGTAAGAATTTTACACCGTTCAATTTTCCATAAAAAAATATGGATCGATCACATGTTCTCCTAGAGTTCCCCCAAATACATTAAGGCTCCACCGATTTTGGCTGTCAACCGTGCGATAAAGGTAACGGCTTGGGTATATAGTAATGAAGATTACGCCGGTTTATCAAGCCGTTGTTGTGGAAAATTGATTCGTCGGTCAATAAAACAGATTTAAACAAGTCCTCTTCTTCCCCAACTCTATACACAGAAATCCAACCTACGTTGAAAGCCTTGTCCAGATAAATTCTGATGAAGTTGTATGTGATAAGGATGGTAATTATGTTTTCTAAAAGTTCTGCAAACACTTGCTTGACTAATACCAGTTTGTCTAGAAATTTATCTTGAACTTACATTTGCATTATCAACCACTGACCTGAGAACTAAGAAATCATGATTGTCATTGTTTACAACATACTTTGCTTTAGTCTGTTTCTTGTAGGATATACTACCAGTTCCATAAAAAAGTTTTTACCAGTTATTCAATTCTTCTTTTGTCTGAATGTGGTCAATCGATATACCTTTCTGCGTATATCCTTGACACTAACAAACAATTTATGAAACATTCACCACGAATAAACGTCATACTCACTCTTCCTCTTGTGAATACTGTTTCTTTTTTTTTTTAGTCTTAAAGGAGAATAGCACTATTGAAAATAAAGTTAGATTTTGACAGTATTTGACCGAACAGTAAGGTTAAGGATAACCGTCAACTAGATGAATACAAATAATATCTTATTTTTAAAATCGTTACCTACTAGAATGTAAACAAAAAAGGTTTCCATAGAAGTTTCAGAGAAAAATTTTAATAACTTTTTAATCGTTCGTTTTAGACATATGCATTACTCATAGTTTCTGATAAAAAATGTAAAGTTATTTCGCATAAATAAAAATTATAAAGGGTGGTCCATTTAAGTTAAGCGGGTTTTTGATATTTGAAATATATAAAATAGGAACCCTTTTCCTAAACACCCTGTACTAAATATCGAAATCCTAAACAGTGCAAATGGAAGCCTTAAAGGTCGGAAGAAATCGATATAAATTTGTGTTACTCAAAGTAAGAGGTTTCCGTGTTTTTAGTTCTTGTTTAAATTGAATAATTTTCTTAAAATCACAATTTACTCAAAATTGGTAAGTGATAGGTATAGGGAGCGTTGAATAAAGTTGGCTTAATTTTTAACGTATAATCTAAAAATTGTATTTAAAAAAAAACATACCTTTGATATATTACAATTTTCTGAACCACCCTGTATAATAAAAAATAATTTACAAAAATGGTCCTTATCAATTTACATGTGTCACCCAAAAATTAAACCGATATCTCGTACCGTTTAGGCACAAGAGACCGAGGGAATAGTCGTGAGTCACCCTGTATGAAGGTTGGAAGGTAAAAATAAACAGAAGGAGATCCTAATATCTGAGGTACATATACGAAGATCTTTGTGACGAGATGGTCACACTTTATACAGGAATAAAAATGCTATTAATAAATTATAGCAAAAGGTGGCCTAGACATGTAATTGTAATGGTAAGGAAACAAATTCTTTAAAGAAACACAAACCTATATTAAACTTATCAACATGAACGCATAATTATTTAGTACATAGTAGACATACAAATGTAATTATGTTGGTAAATCGAATAAGCAGTTACAAAGTTGTTCTCAAACTTCAATTGCTCTTGAACTTCCTCTATTATTCCTTCTTCCATCAAAGGTAGATTGATTATCTTCCTGACATTGCTTCAATATTTGGCGATAGTGGAGATCACTGACGCCATCTTTGTCCCGTACTAGATTATTTAGGATGCAAGCACACTTAATAAGTATGCAAGGTTTGGCAGTCAGTATTTCTATGTCTTTATTTTAAAAACTCATTAAATATGATTTTAGAAGGTACCCTTCGTCACGTATAAAAAAATTTGGCAATTCCATATTCATGTTTAGTAAGTTAGTAGGATGATGCATTAAACAAATTACTTTCTAACAAATTAAATATCGTTGATCCTGCAAATGTTCCACCCACACTTTGTTTACCACGGCCTCCAACGTCAATGGCTAAACATGTTTTATCCGCATCAGCTGCAGCTTGTAACACGACAGAAAAATAATGTAGACAATTAAAATAATGGATCCAGAATTTGGCATCTTATTTAACAATGTTTTCCGTCTATCGAGCTGAAACAATTTGGAAATTTCCATCGATTAAAATAGTCAGCTGTAACTTTCTTTAAATGGTTCTCACTTGGAATTGGCATAAATTCCTCCACTAGTATCCCAAATAATTTGGCAGGTTTCGAAGGCGATGGTACTTACTTACTGTAGATTTCCCCATTCTAAATGCCAATGCTAACGATCTGAAGGATAAACCCGTTGCAAAATACCTAAAAAATATGTACAAATAAGTATAAACATCTTTAATGTCAAACTAAAATAAAGTGACAATGTGCCTGGAGATTTGAATTTGTGGTGTTTCGGGTAATTTTGCAAAATAAGTACTTACTATGGTGAATTATTCGGTTGATAAGTTGACGTCTGAGAAAAACAGGAAAACTAGCTGGTAATTTTGTTGATTGTGGATAGACAAGAACTGCCCAAACAGTGCTAAGTGACGAAGATGTTTTGAGAGCGGTTGAACAAAATCTTGAAGGAAGTACAAGGCGTCTATCAAACTAATTGGTGACTCCCAACCACGTTAATGTATGGCGAATACTCCACGACCAGCATCTCTGTCCTTACCATTTACAGAGAGTATAAGTCCTTCCTGAAGCAGACTTTCCAGGTAGACTGCAGTAGTGCCACTGGTTAAGACAAAGATATGCAGAAAATCGGTAATTTGTTTCGTTTTCGTTTTCGAAGCATCATTTTCCAGAAATTGAATGTTTAGTTTCCACAATGAACATTACTGGGCGGATGAAAATCCACAATTTATTCATCAACCGCGACACCAGCAGCAGTTTTCAATGTGTGGATAGGAATAGTTCAAAATTATTTGCATGGATGGATTGCAGGATAATTTGCCCAATCTACTAAAAGCAGTGCCTCTTAATATTAGGCAATATTTATGGTTTATGTATGACAGAGCGCCTGGTCATTTTAGTTGCAATGTAAGATATTACCTGCGATTTCTACTTCAGGGGACATCTAAAGCAGCTGGTGTGTTCCATTCCCATAGCGAATGAAGCCATAAGAGTGGAACGCGTTACCAATGCTTGTGAAACAATACACCAAAGACCTCAAATAGTCCGAAGTCTGAATAAATATGGGAAGGCGATTTAGAACATGTTTCCTAAATAATAATTATAAACAAAATAAAAATGAATCACTCCGAGGATGGCTTAATATTGTACTGACTAATTAATTCATTTTTATTTCGCAAAATTCCGAGGGGCATTTTTTAAGCAGAATTAATCATTCATTCATTCATGATAAATATAATAGGTACAGTACAAATACTAGACGTGTTCCTTTTCAATGTTAATAACCGTCTTACTGACTTTTATACGCGAGTTAATGTGTCTGGTGTACATTGCTGGTTTTCACTTTGCACAGCAGGTGCACATGCTGCCTTGTGCATCATAATTTAAAACTATTCTCTGGACGTTACAAATTCAATCCAGTTTAAACAACAAAAACCATAGAAGATAACGTATTGGTTCCTTTAAAAACGCTAACAGTTTCATTGAAACGAAAGTTTCAGTATAGAATCAGTATAATAAGCTATATTCGAAGATTTTGAAATCTCTGTACATACCTTGAAAGAGTTAATTTTAAGATACAGGGTAATGAAAACAAGACAAGTTGTTTGACTTATTGTCATAGTATTTTGTAAAATTATTGAATCACCTTGTATATTCTTAAGTAGTACATAATATGTCTAACTAAAAGATACAATGTAATCAAAATCTATACCCGATACAGAGGGTTCCGTTATTTAATTTTAAAAATAGTTGATGATTGGTACAAAACTTATCATCCTGTATAATATATATTTTTACCCTGTATAATATATATTTTTAACTATTAACTTAATACGATATGACACCCAGTAGCAATTATGTGGTTGTTATAAAACAGAGTAATTTATTTTTTTTAAACCATAACGTTAAACTGTGTATCATCGTGTAACCAAGAATCAATGATACCCTTTGTGTATATCTACACATCCCACAAAGATGCAATTGAAGAAAAGAAAAATTTACGTAGTAATTTCAAATAAAAAATAATGAATATACGAATCGTGGTATTTTGAAACCTTAACACCCTGTATTTTTAAAACTAGTCATACGATGATTTTGTGCTCATGAACAATATTGATAAGCACGTCGAGAACTAATACATGTCAGAAAATTATACATTTTTACCAAAAGCCACTTTCCACAAGGATTTAAAAACGCTGACAATTTCATTTGACATGTCTTGGTGAAACTTGCCAGACTCTTATCTGCAAATCTACTCAAAGGATTGAAACGAAACTTTAAGATCAAAATCATTATAATACGCTGTAAAATAATAAAAATAAAATAAGTATACCTTGACCGAGTCAATTTCTAGATACAGGGTGATGAAAAAAAGAAAGGTTTTTCGACTTATTGTTATATTTAATATGTTGCAAAATTATTAAATCGGCCTGTATAATCTTAAGTAGTACATAATCTGTATATCTAAAGGATAAAATGAAGTCAAAATCATTTCCCATATACAGAGGTTTCCATTATTTGATTTCAAGAAGAATTGATTATTGGGACAAAACTTATGAATCACCTTGTATAATATATATTTATGACTATTTACTTAACCAAAACAATATCACATCCAATGAACAATATTTCACAGTAGCAGTTGTGTGGCTGTAATAAAACAAAATGGTTAAAAAAACTATAATGTCAAAATGCGTACCACCCTGTAAATAAGATTGAATGGTACCCTTTGTGTACAACTACATATCCTATACAGATGTAAAAATCGCAATAGAAGATAAAATGAACATCAATACTTTTAAACCAAAAATAATGAACATGGCAAAGTAGGTATTTTGAAACTTTAACACCGTGTATTTCTAAAACTAGCTATATGCTGACCTTGTGCCTGTGAACAATATTGATATCAAAACATTAGGGATTTTATCCGCAGGCCACTTTCCATAAGAAAATGGCGTGGTGCTTTATTAAAAATTAGATTATTCATAAATAAGCATAATTATGTTCTTTACACATTTTCAAGTGACTATAAATTAAAGCTAAAATTGTAACAATTACGTCGTTAGTTTTAAGGTTAAGGAAATACACAAAAAATATTTTTTACACCTTGATAATTGACAAGTCGTAGTAACAAACTGTGTTTAAATAGGTACCACTTGATACAAACCAGTCGAGCGTTAACATGTAATAATATAATTAACGGTGATTACTTGGTGTATATAACTAGTTTAAAATTTATTCTAATGAATATTTCGTTATAAATCTTGTTGTTATGGCAAAGTTCCATGACTTGAATATACATCGCATTATTACAAATGCGATCAGATTTGCTAGTGCATGAATGCTAAATTTTTTTTGTTGTAATTCAATACCGTAACGATCTAGATTCTATAAAAATCTTTAAAGCAGGTTATTGTTAAATTTATTATAAATATAGAACATTAACTTTTTTACTGTATTGTCACACGTAAAGGTATAACTTAAACACTCTTCATGTAAACAGGAGGTGCAGGTACAATGGAACGGCCTGACGCGGCGTCCGCACGATCTCTTGCTGCTCTGGTCAACTTCAGGAAATGGCGACTGGAAAATATGGTTAATATCGAGACCACCGATCTGATAAAACACTGGGTTAACTTAATTCAAAGATACGACAAGGGAAAGTTTACTAAACATTTTCTGAAGACGCACCATTTCTATGGGTCTGGTCTCAAGTTTAAATGAATGTTTTTGTATAAATTTTCACCTTTTCATATTTAAATATACGTTGAAGGTTTTACCATATTTAAACCAACGCTACAGGGATTATTAATACTAATCATCAGAATAAACTAACTTAATACGATATTGGTACATGGTGTAATTACCAGGGCCGTAACTAGGTATAGGCAGAGTAGGCCCATTCGCAAGCCATAGGGGCGCAAAAACGGAAACAGAAAAAAAATGAAATAATCATAGCTACAATAATTTTAATTATAAATATTAAAAATTATAAGATAATAAATCCATATAGGAGCAGAACATTTAAATTTTATAGGAACCAAGACCCTCAGGTAGCTCAAAACCAAAATTGGTTTTGAGCTAATGAGAATCTTAATTTATTCCCAAATTTGATTTATTTCAAAATATTATAGGAACCATTTAGAAAAATGAGCTCCCCTCCATTTAAGTTGCACATTACTGTTTCAATAAGCCTACTTCTGCTCACAAATCTGGGTTTAGAAATCACACGGGTTGACGGTGAGGCGCGGTGGTCGTCTGTCGCTGATTACCAGGTGCACTTGATCCACGCGTTTGTTTTCGTAAAGCTCGCTCGGATCTCGCACCGAGAAAGCACACGAAATTCAAGAAATAATAGACCGAGAGCAGAGGAGAGCAACATAAAAATGCTACCATTTTATAAAATGGTTGATTTTTTTTTGAACACAGACAACTCCAAAATAAATTTCACTTCAGTAAATCCGTATACTAAATTAATTTTGCATATTTTATAAAATAGTTATTTTAATAGCATTTATTAGTCGATAACATTTGACCACCGACTATCTAGCTAGCCACCCCGGATTTCGCGAACCCAGCGAGTAGAGTAGAGGTGACACGACCTGCTTGGCATTCGGGAGGTAATGGGTTCGGTTCCCGTTATCGTCTACCTTATACGACGTTTTTTTCAGGGGGTTTTCCTGATATACATGTGTCGTATACTTAGGCGAATGCTGGGGTAGTACTTTCCCCTCTCAGAACCCTAACTCTGTTGCTTCCGATCCTATCTTGACCACACCAATCCTTAGTCTCACTATGCATATATACGTAATGTATGTGTGTATGCTGAAAATCCATGATTGTGGCTGAAGGAGCTTGGAAAGCCCAAACATACCGCCGTCCCCCTTAAGGAGGGAATGAAATACGCGGTCTTTCCTTTTCCTTCGAATTTCGCGTGCTTTCGCTGTGCTACTGTAGGAGTAGAGCGTGCTTATTAGGGAAATTTTCTGAAACAACGGCTTTTAAATAATATTAAGGTACTTGCTTGTGGCTTGTTATTTATTGCATTGTGTATGGAACGGGAAAGTTGACGTTTACGTTGATTTTAAATATAAACTTGTATCGTGTATCTTTAACAAACTCTATTATTATTTTAATGTTATTAAAATGGTTTTTTCTATAAGAAGGCAATAAGACATAAAAGAGGTAATTAAATTCTTGAGGTTAAAATATTGTATAGGCTCGGCCCGGTGAGAATAGGAAAAATAATATAAATGCAAATATAAAGCTTTAAGCTTACTTTCTGTTAATTTTAACAAATTATTGTTAATTTGTTTCCCACTAATTACCATTAATTAATTACCCGCCGGGGTTTTCTGTGAAAATGTGTTATAAAGCCTTCAGGGGCAACATTAGGCAACAATATATTAACATTTTTTTTACCCCACTTTTCAATAAAATTACATGCTTAATAAATATTAATATAACTTGATTATAAGATTATTGAATAGTCCCGACCCACATCCTAACGAGCAACTCCTGATGATGACAATAATATATTTTTTTACCTACAATTCGATTTTATTTTTTAAGCCAATCCTTAATTATTACAGATGTTACCGAAAAGCTTTGAGCAAAATTTAGAACAGAGTGAAAATTAAATGAATACATGAAACATATTAAACGATCAAAAATCTATTGACGAGGTGTGCAGTACAGATCCTTCATCAAGTACTGTAAACAGTGAGCGAGAAGGTCCCTCGTGTGGCAGTGATAGCAGCGTAACTTTAAATCTACAAACTGAAGAAAATGAAGCAGAGGAAAATAATGTAATAGAAACTGAAGTAAACAACGAGGAAACTGAGGTAACCTCTGATTCGGAAGAAGTAGGAAAGAACGATGGGATAACTAATAGGAGAAGTAGTGCTAACAGTAGTAGTAGAAGTTTATTGGAATTGGAAATAATAAATTATAACAATCCAGTAAATTGGAAGAGGGATAAATCATTTTTAGAACTAATAGTAAAAAATGGGTCTGTATATGGTGATAGCGTCGGTTACTATCCTGTAACAAACAATAGACAATTTTCAAAAAAGTACTTTTACAAAATTTTGCCATAAGGTAATAGTATTCAACGTTATTGCATAGAACGGGATGTTGTTTATTGTTTTTTATGCCTATTATTTAAAGCAGAAAGTAGCCAAGGGAAACTGGATTTAGAGAATATTGGTATCAGGATAAAATCTTACGAAAATTCTGTGGCTCATAAAAATGGGTTATTGATTTATGAACATTTGAAATTCATTTGCATAAAAAACATTTTTTAACAGATGAAATTCAAAAAATGATTTGTCGGAAACTGAAAGATATTTTACATGTTTTAAAATATATCTTAGATACAATTTTATTCTGTCACAAATAATGAAGCTTTGCGTGGATCTGAACGAGTTATTAAGCCATTACGATCCTGTACTTAAACGGCATACAGATTCCACAAAGCCCAATAAATACTTTTCCCCCCAAGGATCCAAAATGAACTTATTGCAATTGCTGATAATGCCGTTAAAAATGAAATTGTTATAAGAATAAAACATGCAAAATATTTCACGGTTATTTTAGATACAACTCTTGATGTATCAAAATCAGAACAAGTTTCATTACTACTAAGATATGTAGAAAAAAATGGTATAGCTTGTTCAATTGAAGAGCGATTTTTATTGTTTAATAAGGTAAAAGGAAAAACTGATTATGCATTGGCCAACACTCTGGAAAAAGTATTGCAGGAATTAGACCTTAGCATTCAAAATATTAGGGGACAGGCCTATGACAATCGCACTAATATGGCAGGTCAATATCAAGGCGTACAGACAAGGATATTGCGAGAATATCCCACCGCAATATTTGCCCCATGCTCGGCACATAGCTTAAATTTAGGAGCTTTACACAGTGCTGCAATTAGTGCCGAAATAATTACCTTTTTTTGATATTATTCATTGTACGATGGAGTAAACTAAACGACGCGTGAAATATTAGTTTAAACGGATTTAGCGACACAAGGTGGTCATCCAAAGCATTAGCTTTAAATCCACTTATCACTCATTTTACATTGGTTTTGGTTCCTCTAGAAGAGATGACTGATGTATATTCTGGCGATACAGTAATTGGGGCAATAAATGTTTTAAGAATTCTTAAAAATTTCGAATTTGTAATTCTTTTAGATTGTTGGTTAATAAAATCAATATCCTACTTCAGAAAAAGGAATTGACATTAGATACCGCTTGTAAACATGAAGAATTATTGGAAGAAATCAAAACAAATAGAAACGAATATTTTGAAAAATCTGAAAAAAATGCTTTGGAAATTTGTCACAATTGCAATATTTCTATCGAATATAAGGAAGTTCGAAAAATAAAAATAAAATATCTGATGTGGAACACCACACGACCTTCAAACCTACAAAATGGAAATTAAAAGAAATG
Organism: Vesta saturnalis; assembly: GCA_036346205.1. Lineage (NCBI taxonomy): Eukaryota > Metazoa > Arthropoda > Insecta > Coleoptera > Lampyridae > Vesta > Vesta saturnalis. The sequence continues at coordinate 623,841 of JARFJB010002048.1, forward strand.
TAATAATTTTAATAAGATGCTAACTTAAACTAAAAGAATTAACGAAAACAGGCAACATTGTAAAAACAAAAAACTAATCTAAGTCAGAATGACATTTAAATCTTCATGTAAGATAGGGGTCCATGGACATGTTAACGTAAAAAAAAAGGTCCAAAGCAGCCCGCTTCTATAAATATATCAGCTTCAGTATTTACAATCATATTTATTTAATTTTTACATTTATTACGCTTTACATTAAAAAGCTTTGTGAAAAAAATTTATGTAAAATTAAATTTTTTTAAAGTACACATCTTCACTTTTTCTTACAAAATTAATCGTTATAAAGATAATGAAAATATTTGAACCCTGAAGTTTTACCTTAGGAATTTTTCCCCGCTAAATTACGCATCATATCAAAAAATTACATTGAACACTATTAATCAATATGTTTAAGATGGCATTTATATATATATATATATATATATATATATATATATATATATATATATATATATATATATATATATATATATATATATATATATATATATATATATATATATATATATATATACAGGGTGTTTGATTAAGGCTGGCCACCGGCCATATTTCAGAAACTAGTGGACATAAAAGTGGAGAAAAAAATTCATTATAAAAGTCGCCACGAGAAAATCCTGGAAATTATTTTTAAGTTCCGTAATTCATCGCAAGGGCGCAATTTAAAATTAAAAATAAATTATAAATTTCTCCGAAAATTCCACATTAAGGCATACCTTTGGTAACATCGTTAGAAAGCTTAGACAATTCTGCATCATTTTGGTCTAGGCTCATTGGCGTACCGACCTTAATAAGAGTGGGGAAGCTATTGAATGTGTAATCATTTAAATCGCTGTTATTTTTAAACGACTTATCCGATTGTAGTAAACCTAGGCTTGTTTAGAAGAAAAGGTAAGTACTTTTAACTGTCGCATCCATTGGTACGCGATAGCTCATAATAAAATTGTTAGAGGGCGCAATTTGTAATAATACCAGATTTTTGATTTTATTCAGAAAAATTAAATCATACGTATAATTATGACATCATAAGCGGAAAGTAGCTTAAATTTGTAACAAAAACGTAAATAACGCAATTTGATATCTTTATTTGTTCCAGAGTTATGGCGAAAAGAAGACTTTTAACCGTTTAATTTAATAATTGATTGTTGCTATGGTTTCTTAAGGTGTATAGGTTGGATTAGTAATGAGGAATCTGCATTTATCATAGTCTGTGCCTCCTTCACACTCTATCTAGGCTTAGGACTAGTCCAAACTAAGCAAATTGCAAAATTTGAGCGTGTTTAGAGGCCAACGGCCATAACAACGATATCAAAGTAATGATTGATTTTGTTTAAGAAACTTTTCAATAGAATGGTACAAAATCATGAACAACTGTTAAAAACTAGTGAAAATCTATAAATGTTCAAATTGACGGCCGTTTTGTAAAAACAACTATTAATTCTTCTTCGTACGTTTATAACATCATATAAAACTTCTAAGGCATAATTCTAATGTGGTGTGTTTTAAAATAATAATCTAATTTGCTGCGGAACAAAGTCGGCTCGTTTCCATGGAGGTAAATAAATTGAAATAGTTGTCAACTTAATTTTGATTGATGTTGTGTTGTAAAAATTTTTCCTTCATTAGTTTTGGGTTTCATTGTACCTTATCAGAAATTAGTGCTATCCTTCAAAATGTCGTATACCAATGCCGAGGCTTACGACATGCTTGCCGTGTATTATGAATGTTTTCAAAATGCAGCTATTGCGGAACGACAATACGCTATCAGATATCAGTTTAAGACAAACAGGAAATGTACGACGTATTCCACTTCCTGTCAGAAGACGTCGCATTAGAAATGAAGACAATAGTATTAATGTTCTTGCGTACATAGAATCGGAGCCTCACGTAAGCATCAGGAGATTTCCACAGAACTAGGTGTAAGTGTTGCTTCTGTGTTCAGAATTTTAAGGATTTTAAGCTGCATCCTTATCATCTAGTTTTACACAGGCTTTATCAGACACTGATTTTGACAGGCGGCTCGACTATTGCTATTGGCTGAGAGACATATGTAGTGAAAATCTTCGATTCCTTTCCAAAGTTTTATGGACCGATGAGGCTACTTTTACTAGCTGCGGCAGAGTTAATTTGCACAATATGCATTATTGTCGCAAACAAATCCTCACTGATGCGCGAAGTGGATCACCAAAACAGATGGACTGTAAATTTGTGGTGTGGTGTTTTAGGTGACAGAATTATCGGACCATTTGTTTTCATGGACACCTAAATGGTGAATCTTATTTAAACTTTTTACAAAATGACTTGCCCAATCTTTTGAAGACATCCCTTGACGTGAGAGCATCCTGTGGTATCAACATGATGGATGTCCTTCACACTATTCGAAGAGTCCGTGATTTCTTAAATGTTAGATACCCAAATCGCTGGATGGGAAGGTAGTTTGTTTCCGTGGCCACCTAGATCCCCGGATTTAACTGTATTAGATTTCTACTTGTGGGGAAGAATAAAAGATATTGTTTACGAAACGAGACCAACCACCCGAGAGGACATGATTCACCGAATTGAAATTGCAATAAATTCGATTCCACGAGACGAAATCGAAACAGCTGTTTCCAGTACGAAGAAGAATTAATAGTTGTATTTCAAAACGGCCGTCAATTTGAACATTTATAGCTTTTCACTTGTTTTTAACAGTTGTTCATGATTTTTACCATTCTATTAAAAGTTTCTTAAACAAAATCAATCATTACTTTGATATCGTTGTTATGGCCCGTTGGCCTCTAAACACGCTCAAATTTTGCAATTTGCTTAGTTTGGACTAGTCCTAAGCCTAGATAGAGTGTGAAGGAGGCACAGACTATGATAAATGCAGATTCCTCATTACTAATCCAACCTATACACCTTAAGAAACCATAGCAACAATCAATTATTAAATTAAACGGTTAAAAAGTCTTCTTTTCGCCATAACTCTGGAACAAATAAAGATATCAAATTGCGTTATTTACGTTTTTGTTACAAATTTAAGCTACTTTCCGCTTATGATGTCATAATTATACCGTATGATTTAATTTTTCTGAATAAAATCAAAAAACTGGTATTATTACAAATTGCGCCCTCTAACAATTTTATTATGAGCTATCGCGTACCAATGGATGCGACAGTTAAAAGTACTTACCTTTTCTTCTAAACAAGCCTAGGTTTACTACAATCGGATAAGTCGTTTAAAAATAACAGCGATTTAAATGATTACACATTCAATAGCTTCCCCACTCTTATTAAGGTCGGTACGCCAATGAGCCTTAGACCAAAATGATGCAGAATTGTCTAAGCTTTCTAACGATGTTACCAAAGGTATGCCTTAATGTGGGAATTTTCGGAGAAATTTATAATTTATTTTTAATTTTCAATTGCGCCTTCGATGAATTACGGAACTTAAAATAATTCTCAGGATTTTCTCGTGGCGACTTTTATAATGAATTTCCACTTTTCTAGCCACATTTCTAAATATGCCGTAATAACACTCTGAATATATATATATATATAACTATATATATATATATATATTATATATACTATATCACTCGAATACTAATAAACTACCTAATACTCACTACTATTCTTTACAATCATCAGCTCTTAGACCAATACTAAAACAACTACTAATAAATCTACAGTCACGTCACATATCAACTACATCACTCATACAGCACCACATCACACACACAAGCACAAACACACACCATCACACACGTACGAGAATGTCACGAACGATACAGCAACATCACACTACGCACAGCAACACCACTACTGCACACACACACACGACACACACCACACACGCACACACCCACGCACACGCACGCACCACACACATCACACACACACCACACACCACACACACACACCACACCACACACACAGCACACGCACACACACCACCACGCACCACACACCACACCACACACACCACGCACACACACTCACACACACCACACCACACCACACACACACACACCACACCACACGACACTCCACACACCACACACACACACCACACACTCACACACACACACCAACACACACATCACACACCACACACACACACACACACCACACACACACACACACTCACACTCACACACTCAACACTACACACCACACACACACACTCACACACACACCACACTCACATCACACATCACACACTCACACTCACACACTCATCACACTACACACTCACACACACACTACATCACACTCACACATCACACCTACACCACACTCACACCACACACACACACACTACACACTACACACACACACACACACACACACACACACACACACACACACACACACACACCTCACTCACTCACTATTTTAGTCGTTTGTTTTATTTTCAAATGAGATCATATTTTAAGGTTAATTGTGTTAAAAGAACAATTCATGTATATAATACTCGTGGTATAGAAAAAAACAGGAATTGCAATTGGAATAATAAGCTTTTCATAACCTTTCCTCCTTTTTATGGCTTCCGTAGTGAAATCCCCACTTCGTTTAAAATCTACAATATTTTCACATTCACAACTGTCTTCGAGATAACTACCGTGGCCATCTTCCTCAGTGACTGATTCACTACGCTTCAAACACGATTCGCCACCACATCTACCGCACATTAAAGTGCAAGACAAAGCACTTCGCCATATGTTTAGTCATAGTACCTAGGTTATCATGCAAGTCACTGCAGCAGTAAAATTTTCTAACGGTGGTAGATTTAATTGGAACTAACATGTACACGGCACTTTGGGGTTGCCTCAGGGCAGAGATGAGTACTAGCAGATCGGAGTCGGCGCCTACGACGACAGTTCAGTTACTCGTTTTGATTCCGCTTGAGTTCTCGCCGTTTCAACAATCAAGACATCCGCGTCCCTTGAGGCCTGGAAAACAGGGAACCGGGCTTTCCTGAATTCTAACGAAAGAAGGTTAAGGAAACTTTTCTTGTTCTCAACGTTCGATTGAAATTGCTCTTTTGAAACAGTCAGTCGACGAAGTTACTTCAACCCTCGCAGCTGACTTTTCTGCAGCTCACCTCTTATACACTGCGTCTTTCGTACTTGGTTCATACCCGTCGAAAACTACGGTGACATTTCTTCAGTAATTACGAAGAACTTAGTTCAATTAGGCTTTGCATACGTTACTGTACGTTGCGGGGCGGGGCCAATGCACACGATGCAAGAGATCTCCATCGTCGAGAACAAAGCTTGGATTTTCAGGCAATTCATAGCTTATCATACGCATCTTTTCTAGAAAATAAAACTTCATTACTTACCGCTAAACAGTTTCACAAATCGTAGTGTCGAGTTGATGAACACTTAAATCTTCACTTGCTAACAATATATTTCACTCCTGTGAAAGGTTTGCAGAAATACACAGGCAGAACGCTTTGAGATCGCTGTTGACAGACAGGCGCCAACTTGCCGCTCAGGTCGTCAGCGAGAAGCTGCGGCTGGACAACAACCGCCGGACGGAGCCTTCCAATAATTATATTTAAATCGTATCAACTTCAAATAATTATTTATTAATGAAAAAACTTGTTTATTTTTCTAAAACGTTACACACATCGTTAGCTTGACATTTTTATAGAACAAAATTGAACGCCTCAAAAAAAAATTTTTTTCTAAAAAAAATTTTTTGTTATTTTTTTTTATGAAATTTGACTTTTATTGTAAGTGTATTGTTCTAACTGGTTCTCCCGCAAGAAACACGCATTTTTGTACTAACGGGGCGTTTTTTATGACTGCCCGTTCCCGAGAAATGCTAAGGAACATATTCCAGAGTGAATCAGCGTTCTAACAATTTTTTCCGTCTCCGGCCAAAATTAGGTCTAATATAAGTATACCAGTTAGGGATGCCGTCATCTGGGTCGGCTGGTTGCTGGGTTACTCGGCAATGCGTTATGCATTGCAGCGGATGATATTTGCATAAAAATAAATCAGGAAGAATGTATAATGTACTAATAAACTCTACAAGGTGCTTAACCCTTCAGGACAGATTGTTTTAGGTGAATAAAGGTTATACATACTTCTGGACAGGCGGCCAGGTTAAAACGAACAGTTTTATGTAATCTAATGTAAAATAATTAAATCAAAAGTATCTACTTAAGTTAATCTTTACAACATTATCATCTGATATTGAAATCGAGGCTCTGTCTTAGGACTTCGTCAATGTAAGAAATTATGAAGCGGGCAATTACGCAACGTGAACTAGTTTAACACTCACGTTTATACGACGTAATTTCTACAGTCAGAATCTGAAAAACACGACATTTTTCAGCTTTCCTGTTGTTGCCCTTTTTAGGATTTTCGAGTTATGCTTTAAGAAAGTCCATGGCAGCCATTTATTATCAAAAAAGCTGTTCAATATAGTTTGTGTTGATCGAGAACAAGTAACAGATATACTGACCACGCAATCAAGTGCTTCATTACAAAGAAGTTTACCCAATTAAATGCTAATCATAAAAACACGTAGTTTTTCCCTATATTCTTGTAGAAATGATGAGATGAAGCAAAAGAATTAAATCAGATGTAGAACATCGGAGAAATGATTTGATAATAAAAAGAACGGGAAACAGTCTAGAAGTGGTAACGTTCGGACTTGCTTGCAATTATAAAGGTATTGGACAGAACACATCTTAGCAAGGGTTGAACATTGTACGCTGTGCAGCTATACTTGATGGTTTTTGGGTAAAACCCAGCGCATACAGATAGGAGAGGTTTTTACGTTTCTGATGACATTCTCCTTTATTCGATACTTCCAATTATGTTGGTAGAGTTTGAAAAGATCGTCCTGGGAATAGAAAGGGGTATCCCAGTTGGCAACACGTGAATTTGCTGGAGGGTTTGGTATCCCTCCAGCTTGGAAAAATACAGTTTCTGGCTGGTCCTATCTGTACCTGTAGATGAGTTGTTGGTATAGTTGACCTGTACCTCAACAACCATGTCTGGCGTGGTCTCAGGTGGGGTCTGAATAATAGCGAATAGTGCTTGATGAACACTCTTTCTTGGTACTTCTTCAACGAAATTAGAGGCTGGTTACACTGGACCTATATTGTTGAAAAAAGAATAATGAGGAGTTATCGGGTGATGACAAATTGAATGTACCAATTGTTTTATTGTACACAATTGAATTACAATTTAAATCCCAATTAGCTTACCGTATATTTGGCTTAACGTATAGACATTTCAGTTCGAGATAATTTTTAATTGTACTGAGCTCTCCTTTAAATGATTTTTTTGCAGTTATACTGCGTGCTCTTAAAGGTGAATAAATAATTCAGTATATTTCGTAACTAAAATTCATATTTAAAATTAAAGATTTCAAGATCGTAATTGAAGCGAACTTTACACATAACTAAATACCGTTATATTTAATTTCGGCTGATTGGGTTCAATTTTGTAGAATTTAATTTAAAGCTTAATGATTTTGAAATACAGTTTATTACTTTCGCTTTAAACGCAGCAATTGAATTATTAATGCAAGTTGAATCGAGGATTATTTATTAAAAAGATTTCAAAAATAAAATTTTACTAAAAAGTAACGGTACTTACTTGTAGTACAATAACAAAATTTTACGGTTGAATTGTTGTAGTGCATTTCAACCTGATCAAACTCTGCATGGTCATAGGCAGTAAGCGTACAGTTACACCAAGCTTAGAACCGCTACGGGAAGGCGTAACCAAGGGAGCTGTATGTTTGCAATGTACATTCATATGCACAAGTAAACAGAAATCCATTTGGCCGTCTTTTCAAAATTGTAAACAGAAGAAACTGTGACATACAGTTTTGTAACATGGGTTGCCTAACTACCAGTATATGAGTTATTGCAGGAACCAGATTTATTTTTATAAACGTATTTGTATAATTTGCAAGTATCACATACAGACATTTCAAAGCGATTCAAATTGAAAGCATAATGTCAACAAAGATTAATCAAAGCAAGATTCGAAGTAAATGTTATAGATAATGAACTTAATCGATCCAAACAATTACGTTTATGCACAAGATCTATCTACTTTATAGTTATTAATAATACTAGTTCGATATGAACGTCATAATGAAACGCGTGTAAAGTTAAACCACAAGGCGTTAGCCGAGTGGTTTATTTACACAAGTTTCATTACGAAGTTTATATCGAACGTGTATCATTCAAAATTTAATCTACGCCAGTCCAAATAGATTTTCTTTGCATAGATTCGATTTGTTTACAATATCAGAAACGTTTTGTAAATAAAAATTCTAAATTAATAAGTGCCCATATTAATCGATGTTATAGTAACCGCGCTTGTTGATTGTTGCAATTTTACGTTGACAACGTCATTATTTGCGTTCAATTTTGTGCTTTACATGAGTTTCACGCACTGATGGACTGAATTTAACAAATTGTACAGACTTTATAATTAATGTTTACAATAAATAAATGTTGGTAAAGATTTTATAATGAAGTAAAAGTTGTAACTAACTTTCTTTTTGCCTGTTTTTTATTTTAAAATTTGCGTGTTATTATGAGTTCATAATGGCATTAGGTGCTATTATGAGGGCCATAATGACACCCAAATGAAGATGATAAATATGTCATAATGACACCGGCGTAGATTAAAGCATCTTATTTAATTTGATACATTAACAAAGTAATAACTCTAATTTTCTACTTGATTTTTCTTGTTTCATGTTTCATGTTTTAGTACACCTAAAACAAACAAAAGACAATTAGACTTTCTTAAATTGTCATAAAACAAACATACACTTATAAACTTATGTAATAATATGCTAATAAATTATGTGATAATGACGACATATTTACTTACCAATATTTATGTATTAATAGATGACAAGCGTCTTTAAAAGGACGATTTAGTAGGCAAGAAATGAAACTGGAAGCAAAATGAAATACAAACAAACAAATTAAGGAAAACTAAAAAGCGCGAGCTGACAAACGATCTTTTTTAAATATGTATTTGACAGGGAGTGTGCACTAAGTAAATCACAACCACTGGTTGGTTGTTGGCGTTTGTTATTGAAATTAGTGGACATACTTTCCGGGTCGTTTCTAAGCTTGGTGGTATTGTATTTACGAACGCCTAAAAATATTCCATGAAGTTACAAGGAAAAACGAAAGCAATCACGCCTCACAAAATATTTTAGCTTATGTTATATTCGAGTATTTCTCCAATTTAAATTTAAACTGTTACGTGATCGGGATCTATTAAACGGTTACCCCTCCCTTAATTTAGTAGTTTTTAAAAATCAAATCCGTACGTTTTGAATGCAAAGTGAACTTAATAGTTATTTGTTAATTCATGAGCGACGAAGGAGTGAATCAATAAATTTTCAAGAGTCGATAGTTGTATTTTATCGTCGACTATAACATTTTATTTTTTCCACAGCTAATTTTTAACGAAAAATTAAAAAAATATTAATTGAGTTAATTCATGTAACTCTATGTCGTCTGTACGTTTTTCGCATGAAACAGGTTCTATACCAAAATTTGATATTTATGGAAATGTAAATTGCAATATTGAAGTTATTATTAGTGCAAATAAAAATGAAAAATAAGTTGTATATTTATATAAATAAAAATTTAAAAAATTAAAATACTTTATCTACCCTTGCTTTTAAAGTTCAACTTTATTGGGCTAGATTTCACGTTCAATAATCATGCGTGAACGTTTGATGCCATATTTCAGCTATTTTACAACTTACCAAGGACGGCAAACTTCTTCATTTAGTATAGCTGGCCACCTACATATTTCAGTAAGCCTATACGAAACTTAGGCGAATTAATTGTGTAAAAATATATATGAAGTGGTTTAAACAATGAATCGTTATTTTTGAAAAATTTCCAGTAGATATTTATGAAGCTATTGATTTAAATGTTGTTTTACAATTATATAAAACAAATCCAGAAGGACGTAGAAAATTTTAAATATTTCAAATTTATTGGTCACTTTAGGCTGTATGTGGAATACACAAGGACAAAACTATGAATCGTCGTTTTTGTTATAGAATCTGTTGCAGGGTAGTACTATTCTAATTCTATGGATTTTGGTGTTTAACTCTGCATTCATTCAAAAAGTTTATTTTACAGACAAAGTATAAACCATTTAAAGTTCTAACATTCACAATTTAAAATTATAATTATCAATACTACTCCTTATACGGATAGCGACGGATATATTTACTAAGTTTATTGTATTTTAATGAAATTATAGTTTACAATTGTACAAAATGTTTACCATTTGCTTCGATACAAAGATTGCATCGCCGGATCATTGCAATTTAGCGACAAGATCTTCCTCTTTACGAATGGGTGTCTCGTAGACTAAAGATTTCAGATAACCCCAAAAGAAGAAATTAAGGTAGTTTAAATCGGGAGAACGCGCAGGCCAGGCCACGGGACGTCCTCTCCTATCCACTGGTTGCCAAATCGCTGGTACAGATACTGGCGCACGTTCAAATCAAAGTGTGGAGGTTCTCCATCATGTTGAAACCACATGTTGACCGTAATGTCTAAGGAGACAATTTATAGTAATTCTGGTAAAACATTTTGCAGCAAGTGTTGATAAAAGTTTGCGTTTAAACGAGCAGACAGCAAGTACACTATTAAACTCTCCCCAACAATACCAGCCCACATGTTTACAGAAAATTGTTGCTGGGGTCTGTTAGATACTATGGCATGAGGATTTTCGTCACTCCAAATTTGGCTATTTCTACTATTAAAATAACCATCGCGCGTGAAACATGACTCATCAGAAAGCAATATTATTCTCCCGAAATGAGGTTCTACTAAGGTGCGGCCCAAATAGAAAATCAATGTGGATAGTGTTCAGATTTTAAAGCTTGTAAATGGTAGGGATATAAGAGTTGTTCATGCATGACACGCCATACCGTCGTAATAGAGGAGTCCATATAGTGTGCAATCGCACGATGTATCTTCAAACTCTACGATACGGGCTATTCTTGGGCGACCAGTATCACCGGGACACCTAAGGTTGCCACTTTCGTTAAGGCTGCGATAAATGGAGGAAAAGGTTGTATAGTAAGGTTTCCGGCGTTCAGATTGTGTTTGTTCATAAACCACGACAATTAACTACACCATAAGCAAAAGCATATCTGCAAGTTCTTCAAATGAGTAATCCATTTTAAATAAAAATTTTGAATTAACAATCAAGATAAGTTTTATTACAATAAACTAATCAACAGGATTAAGTTTTAAACTCAAGTAATTACTGTCACAATAACAAATTAATTTATCAAAATGAGGATGTTCATAGATAATCGTTATTGGTGGTAACTATATTTTAAGAATAAATTTACCTACTAATAAGTACATAATTACTTATTCTATGGTTCAAATTTCTTTCTCGAAAACTACGAAAAATACGCAAAAGCCTCAGCAATATAGTTGCATTTTAGTTGAATTATCTAAAAAAAAAGTTTCAAAGTTGCAGAAAAATCACAGGGTGTTGCCCAGTGAGTACGCTCCTGGAATTACTGTATCTACTGTAATGGATCCAAAAGATGTCTTGTTAGAAACAAACTGGGAAAATTTCATGATAATCGGCTGAAGCGTTTTTTGATTAAAGAAAACTATTTTTTTAACAAACTTCAACACCCTGTATATCGGAAGCAAAGCGTTATCGCACTAAGTTTATCGCAAGAAATGTGTATTTTGATGTCTCCTAGCACCCATAAAAGTGTGACGGTGTATTTATGGAACACCCCGTTTATAAATGAAACAAAAATTTGCTTTTCCCGTCAGAAAGATCGCTTTAGGCCTTTAACTGCTGCCGAACTTGAAAATGTAGCATACCATACCTCAGATGTTGAAAGCATCAATATCGATGATTCTGACAATGCCAGTGTTCTGGAATCTACCCAAAATATTGCAGCTACCAAAGCAGCTGATACATTAGAAGTTTCTAGTGATGATGGAGATGATTTTGGAGCAACTGCCTCGGCGGTCTTGAAGGGTAGGGACAAAAAAAAGAGAGTTTCCGTTCCTCAACCTACTCAGCGGATTAGATCATCCAACATTGTAGATATCTTAGCGAACAAAGTTGACTACCTCCTGAGGCAGCAGTTGAGCCTCTCCATGCTTTCAATTTATTCATCATGAATTGTAGAACTTATTGTCCGGTTTACTGATGTTAAAGGGAAGGGAGTTTACAAATTGACTAAAGCCTTGCAGTAAGATGGAAATTAAAGACTGAAATAAATACACAAATAAATGCTTTGTGTATTTATTTCAGTCGGGAATTTGTAGCAAAATCACACTAACTACGAAATGTTGTGAAATTCATTGTATGGCCCTACCTAGTTTCGCTGCAACGATCAGAATGTGCATATTCAAAGCTCATAAGGTTCTGTAGATTTGATAATAAAAGTGCAAGAAGTGAACGTGCCAACCTTACTCTAGGTGCACAGATAATATCATTTAGGGGACGTTGTCCATTCAGGCAATATACGCCATTCAAGTCTGAAGAATATATATGGAGGTCTGGTAGTTGTACAACTCTAAAGGTGTTTTTCTTCCTTGAAAGAGATGGGTAAGAAGAGGAATGAAGGATGTGTTGAATTGGCATCAAGGTGGCGAAAACCTTAGTAGAATCTTAACCTTCGCAGCAACTGGAATATCACTTCTGATAATTATTTTACTGATCTTCAGCTTCCTTCACCCCTTTTATTAAAAGGACTTACTACCATAGGTAACGTTAAAAAGAACAAAAATTTGATCCAATCCTTTTTGTTATCAAATATGGATCGACAATCAAGTACTTTCTTGTTTGGATTTACCCGATCTGCTACGTTAGTCTCCTATATACCAGAACCTAGAAAAGCTATACACCACACTCCTACAATAAAAATTACTAACAATAATTTCTTTCTATAATGAAGGCAACAGTCGATTCCCTGGATCAATTGACGTATTACTCTGTGAGTAAGAAAAAGACGCTGGCCATTCAAGTACTTACCGAGCTAGTGGAGTTATGGTAACACGACCTACAGTAGTAAGGCTATGTGGCTTCCGAGACAGGAAGTGACGTCAAACCAATCAGTGACGTCAGCGAGCAGTTAAGACACTCGTCCAATCACAAACTAGTCTCTACACCAACATAACTATTTATTAACACCCAAAGAGAAAGTTTATTAATAGCATATTTTTTAAAACAAGCAACTTAAGCGGTTAAGTGTGTTAAAGAACACAATTTCTAGATTAAACTTTGGAACAATACTTAAACTTAATAACAAAGAAAAAAAAATGAATAGCACTCTCGTCTTTTAACGAACACCCTGTATATTTGTAAATTTAATTGTATGAAACTACGTTTTGTCTTTCTTTTATCGACAACCTTCATATTGAAACTATCCACTTCAACGTGGTCAATATATATATTGAAATTTAGTATCGTAAATTCTTTTGTGCTAAAACTTGTATAAATGTTACAAGTAAAATAAAATATCCATACCAACAAAGCGTTTGTTAAAATTTATCAATTAAATTATTAAGTTATTTATCAATTAAATCGAATTATCGTAGCTGCGGGCAATCCGCATAAAGGGGAAAATTTAATGAACTGCCGTTAGGTATCAAACGGATTGTTTTAGATAACCTTTTTCTAGCGATCGCAAAAAAAGATCTTACACGAATCGTACCAACATTCTTTTTTTATCTTACATTATATGCCAAAGCGTAAACGTTAATTTAGCGGCGGTGTAAAGCAGAAAAAAACAGTTATTAGTATCACTTATCTGCGTTAAATGGTGATAAATCCTCGTGACATAGACCCACCAGGTGTGTCGCAAAAGATTAGAGTTGAAAATTATGTCTTAGCGGCCACTGTCCTTGACGTTGCAGATGTAGTAACAATGATACGGCGTAGGAATTTTAATTTATTTAATTATTTAATGAATCCACTATAGTCACCTAGAAACCAAAAATAAGGGTGCAGACGCAGTCCCTACTAGAAATTCCAATAAGAGAAACCAAACAAGAAAACCCTGCAAGCGTTAGAATATTGTAACTGATATTAATGAAAAAGAATTATTATACAATTGTTCTTGGATATGGAGATTTATCAAGCAATCCCCTGAAAAGAAAAAAAAGTGACGGACGTTTATGCAATTATGCAGTCATCCATATCACTTTTATTTGTTTAATTATTGTTTGATCCGGTAGCTTCCGTTATTACAGATATTACAATAATAAACTGGTATAATTGCACGAATAACCAAAGAACGGTTCGACTTTGAGGTGCGGCGTGTATTAAATTCGAACTGCAAGTGCCCGCGATAAGAAACAGGTATCCTATGTTAACCATAATGCATTGTTTGGATGCGGTTGAAATTTAAATTAAGGCTGCGTTTACACTGTGAAGAAATAATGTAACATAGCATTTCTGGCAATATTGCGTTAATTAATAGGAATAGATTTTATGGGTTGTTTCCATATCTATTTTATGGAATACAATTTCATTTTTGATGAAATATCAAATATTGAAATGTAACGTATCTTAAAATTAAAGTCGTCAGGTATTTAGGGTACTACGGATTCATTTTTCTAATTTATTTCTTGGGCTAGCAAGAGAAGTCTGTTTATATGATCACATGACAAGAACTGAAATAACGTAGGGAAGTAGTTGGCTTCTTATAGACTGATTTCCATGACATGTTTTACTTTTTACGAACATGCTTGTGAATTAAAATTATTAATCCGTTAAATGATTGGTCAACAGCTGAGTATTTGCACTCTAGAATGTACCACTTGTACTTCGCCATTAGTGAACAAATTACGTCACGGGAAATATAATGCATTTCCCTACCTTGATGTATAGTATACGGTCGTATTAGCTACACAAACTGCTAAACACTATAAATATTTTTTTTTAAATTCAGTGATCCTGACTACATAGCGTTAATACTCGTGGGTTTCAGTATTAACGCGTACGCGCACTATTATAAAAGGTTACACATGTATAGGAAAAATATCACTTGAATAAATTTTCATCGTGTTATGAACGCACTATACATATCCAAGGAAGAGCTAATTTCACATTCTTATCGAAAATAACTTATTGCGCTTTTTAAGAGAATTTGCTGACTGATTAATTCGTGTATTAAACCATGATTCAATAAATCACCCATTAAATAATTTATTACAACGTACTTAATAATTTATAATGTTCAGTAGTAGTTTTCCCAGATTAATCCGATATTTCATTATTTAAAAAATAATAAATAACAATATATATATATATATATATATATATATATATATATATATATATATATATATATATATATAGGTAAAACAACCTTTAGGCACCAATATATAAGAAAATTTATGTATGCTATCTGTTACCATATATAAGATAGTGGGCGGGATTAGTTGGTTGACCTCACAAATCTTCTTTTTATGTTAGGTTAAATAAGGCAATATATATATATATATATATATATATATATATATATATATATATATATATATATATATATATGTGTGTGTGTGTGTGTGTGTGTGTGCCTTATTTAACCTAACATACAAAAGAAGATAAAGAAGTGCATTAAACTTCAAGAAATGGCTGAAGAATAACTAGATATTGAGTGAGAGGCATTAGGCTATCGATAAGGTAGGTCAAAAGATTCCTACCTATGCCACCCATATCTGGAAAAGTTCTATGGAGATTCCCGGGGTATTTCGCGTGATTGCCCTTAACATATCTTTCGATAAGGTTTTATGCAGTACACCAGCTTCCAGACTATGGTCTACTACTATTAATTGTCAATATCGTCGAAACTAAAACAAAAATACAAAGAGCATTTGCAATTACCGGCAAGTACTACAAAACTTGCTAACAATATACTAATATTCGACCGGCAATCTGTCCTACTCCAAATTTTTTTTGTCAATTACAGCAATGGAAAATATACTGCGCAAAACATTGGCATCAATAAGTTTGGAAACTTAGGGAAATTGCGACATAGTTAGGATTTAAAGATGCAAATTTGTGCACGGTACACTGTTTTCCAAGAACGTCTGCAACCGTATTAGTGGAAGGCGGCGGTGTAATTACTACTTTAAAGAAACACGGTGGTTGGAAATCCACGACAGTGGCTAAGACCTACATTGAAAACCGATAAACTTGAACTGCACCAAAAGGCATTTATCAAAGTAATCTTCAACATGAATTGCACCACTTAAGGTTAATTGCCACTAATCCCCTATCATGAGTTACACCACCACATTTTAATGACATTAGACGATTTTATGAAATATAAGTACAATATGAATGTATTACATAGGTATATATATATATATATATATATATATATATATATATATATATATATTACGGTTAATGTTCGTAATTGGTGAATGTACATATTTACCGGGAAATGTACACATACCCCTTCTGTTAGGTTACAATGGTTTTGCTTATTTAATCTAAACTAGTTTAGACTTTTACAAATACAATAAACTTTTGTTGAAATTTTGAGTATTTATTTATTTTTGGTGCAGTTCATGTCAGCGATTAAGCCCCTAGTTCAGCCTTGGTGCAGTTCTTTTTACCTAATCGTTGGACTTAATTACCTCGAGGGATGAAGGACTAAGTTTGGTGCAATTCATGTGCGCCCTTGGCAACAGTGTGCTCAATGAAATAAACATTTCAAATAAAATTTTTAATTCTATCGAAAATAGTAATCACGAAATGAACATTAACGTGCCCTTCACTTCAAATTCCACAACCATTCGTACAGGAACGACCCCTCAAATAAATTTTACAAATTGCACTGTAAATAATTGTAAATAGCATACAAAAATTATTTTTTTTCTACATTATGTAATCGTTAGTTTTAATAAAATTATGGGTTATTCGACACATGCGTTTCTTTTTTTGTTTTGTCGAGTTCGTTGTATAGTAATTAAGATAAGGGCCCATAAATATGTCACTATATTAAACTTAGGGGAAATGCCGGTCTATGAACTAATACAGTCGGTCGTTAACAAAATCGATATATAAATTACTAATATTGACTTGAAAGAATGTTCAGAACGTAATTGAGTTTTCTTGTGAATAGTGCTGTTCTATTTTTGTGCGTTGAAGGTGAGCATATCTAACTTGCATTATTATTGTACAAATAGAGTAATCAATTTTCTTTGGATTATTATTGACACCTACATATAGTGTGATTATGGTAATTAATTTGCATGTGAGTAAAACAATAATTGCTGTTCTTAAGGATATGATGTATGATTATATGACATGTTAAAGGTACCTTAAGTAGTGTTATGTTAATGTTTACTAAGAAGCGTGCGAATGATAGATGTGACGGTTGTATCTATAATTGCTTGATGCGCGCGATGTGATGATGAGTGGTAATTAATGTGCGTTCGTACGGGCAGTTTAAATACTGCCGGTCCCGTAACTATTAGGGATGATTAGAACCAGATCGACGTTAGAAGGCCTCCTGTATCCCGTGGGGGTTACGTTCAGGCACAGGGTCAGTATCCATGCCACGTAGCATGTGGCCTTGGTCTGACGTTGGAAGACCTCTGTATTGCATGGAGGGATACGTATTTGGTCTGGCTTCCTAATCTTGTTAAGTGCTTGCTGGGCGTCTCGACCGACGCCAGAAGGCCTCCTTTATCTCATTGGGGTTACGTTCAGGCACAGGGTCAGTATCCATGCCATGTAGCATGTGGCCCTTGTCTGACGTTGGAAGACCCTTGTGTACCCTTATCTTTGAGGAGGGTGGTTTATTGCACAGGAGGATACGTAGACGGTCTTATAGGAGAGCCTTGGGCACCCATCATCTTATGCACGAGGATTACGTAATCTGGGCCTTCCCCAACGTTGAAGTCCCCATTAATTCATTGGAGTTACGTATTCGGACTTAAAGCTTATTGCTTCTGTCTGACGTTAGAAGACTCCTGCAGACCCTCTTCCTATGAGGGTGGTTTATTCATTGGGGGATACGTGTTTGGGGGTTGGAAGGACCTGGCGTAGGAAGATCCTCAGATTCATTAGACAATGTTTTCCCGACAGGAAAATACAGCTATTGCGTTCAATAGCTGATTGGCTTTAAATTGTACAATAACTGTAAAAGTATGAGATGAGATTCGCACAGTCAGAGATGCTCCTTGTGTTTTCTTTATAATTGCAGTAGCCAAGCCAAGGGCAGTAATAGCACAATCCTGATAGAAGCCCTATCAAACCGGACTGAGTTTGGTGAGTGATAATAAAATTATGCGATTATAGACCGATTTATTGAATTGTGTATATATTAGGTAAGACTCTCCTTCCTCTTACACATAGAAACAAAAGGAGGCTCTTACATATCAGAAGTGGGATGCTAATTGCGCCTTATTTACTTGAGTTATTATCAATGTTTGACTGCGTGTATGTGAATGACTACCCTTAACTGTGAAGTCTCAGTAGATAGTAGAAAGTATGGGTGACTTCCATTACAATTGGGTTAATTATCTTATAGCTAATTAAAACAAGAGAAGAAAATAAAAAGCTTGTAATGGGAAGACATAGTTCTAAACCGCCAGAGAAGCATAGAAAACGACGACATAGACGGAGAAGCAGGTCCCGCGACCAATCCCGATCGCGGACACCTATCGCGTCGTCTAGTCGTATGAGCGAAGCATCTTCGATTGATCGACTCGCCGATGTAATTCGATCGTTCGTTGGGAACATTGCGACTTCTCGGGCGAGTACGTCATTCCGTGGGGAAGCAGTACCAACATTTGATCCGGAGGACAAGAACCAAGATATTCAAACCTGGCTTCGAAAAATTGACGAATTGTGCGAAGTTTTTCAGTGGTCTGAAGAATCAACTATTTACCATGCCCTTTCGAAATTGCGCGGGTTGGCAGAGACATGGTATAAAGGTTTACGCACTGTAAAGCTCAGTTGGATTGAGTGGAAACAAGAGCTTGTCCAAGCTTTTCCACCGACGAGAGGTTTTTACCAATGCTTGGAAGAGATGTTTCATAGACGCAAGGAATTTGGTGAGAGCTACGCCAAATATTATTATGAAAAAATGGCGCTGGTGATGGCATGCAAAATTTCGGGCACAGACGCTGTGTCTTGTCTGATAGGGGGAATTCAAGATTCGATCCTCAAGAATTCGATAATGGCGGCAAATTTTCAAAAACCAGAAGACCTCATTCAATATTTTCGTGCACTGCCCAGTTCTTCCACCGAAAGGAAACCTCATCCAGTTTCTAAACGTGGTAAACACTCGAACAGCCGACAAGACACAATCAGATGCTTCATATGCAAACAAGCCGGTCATAGAACTTATGACTGTACAAAAAAAAGAAACAAAATCACATGTAATTACTGCAAGAAAACGGGTCACGATTAGTCACATTGCTACAAGAAAAGAATTCCATCCACGGCTCCGACTACGTTGTGACTAGCATCGGGAGAAAAATCCCGTCCGGGTGACAAATATTTCAAGGACGCCCGTATAAACGGTGTTTCAGTGCGAGCATTTGTAGACATGGGCAGTTCATGCAACACCATACGAGAGGCAGAAACCAAAGCCTTAAACCTTAAGGTGAACAACGAGGACGTCACTTATATACACGGGTTTGGTCAGGGTAGTGTTGCCACTTTAGGTAGCACCAAATTTATTCTTGGAGTGGACCGCGTAGAAGCAAATGTGAAAGCACTCGTCGTTCCTGACTGCACCCAGGAAATACCATTATTAATCGGTCAACCATTTACAGAACGACCACATCTATTAGTTGTTAAGATGATAGTAACCTCACCTTTATGAACGAAGAGAAGGAAACATCATATCACAATCTCGATACGATTAAAAAAATACCGCTCTGGGCAACGCGAGCAATGGTGATACCCCGCGATCATCTGGGTCACGTACCAATCAGAGGTGACGATAGTTATCAGGGAGACCTGTATGTGGACGCTAGTATGAGACTGGAAGAAGGGCGAGAATGTTGCATCCCCCGCACTGTCCTACGAATCCGAGTAGAACAGGATGCTCTTCTACCAGTCATCAATTTATCAGACAATGACCTACATGTGAAAACTGGACGCCCGTTGGCCAGGGCTTGGCCATGCGTGCAGGAAGATCTTTCGAGTAAGCAAGTTCTACATGTGGACAATGCATCTTCGCCTGAGTTGTCCATCGAAAATGTTCAGATAGGACCAATAAGCACTGAACAAACCGAAGCACTCCGGGCGCTTCTTCGGAAGTATCAGGACCGTTTTGCACAAGGATTGCGGGAACTAGGCTGTACGAAGTCGGGCGAAATGACCATACATCTAAGAGAGGAGAAACCTTTCACATACCGACCTTATCGTGTGTCCGAATCGGAGAAAGGAAAAGTACGCACCATATTAGACGAATTGTTGGTTAGCAAGATAATCCGAGAGTCAAAGTCGGAGTATGCATCTCCCCTGCTGTTGGTGAAGAAAAAGAATGGAGAAGATCGAATGTGCGTCGATTATCGTAAATTAAATAACCTTACCGTAAAGGACTTTTACCCGCTACCTCGGATTGATGATCAGCTCAATCGCTTGCACGGATGCAAGTACTTCACAAGCCTCGATCTTAGATCAGGATATCACCAAATACCAGTAGCAGAGAGTTCAAAGAAATATACATCCTTCGTAACACCGGAAGGCACTTACGAGTTTAACCGCATGCCCTTCGGATTATCGAATGCACCTGCAGTTTTTCAAAGACTAATGAACAAAGTTCTTGCACCCGCCAGAAGTATTGCTGCAGTGTATCTAGACGATATTTTGTTGTATACACCTTCTGTAGAGCAGGGATTGCAGAACCTAGAGTTGGTGCTAAAGCTTTTACGGGAAGAAAATCTAACCTAAACCTAGAAAATGCACCTTCTTGATGACCACGGTAGATTATTTGGGATTCCAAATAAGTGAAGATGGCGTGAGACCTGGACGAAGAAAGACAGTTTCAGTGGAAGAATCTCCAACACCAACCAATGTTCATCATGTCCGTCAGTTTCTGGGATTGACCGGTTATTTTCGCCACTTTGTGAAAGACTATGCTCGGATTTCCAGAGCATTAACCAACTTGACAAAAAAAGGACAAACATGGAAGTGGCTTGCAGAAGAACAACAAGCATTCGAAACTCTAAAATCGACATTAACCGGTAGGCCGTTGTTGGCGTTATATAATCCGAAAACTAGGACTGAAGTACACACTGATGCCAGCAGAATTGGGCTTGCTGGTGTATTGTTACAAGAGCAAACAGACAAAAGACTACATCCAGTCGCCTACTACAGTCGACAGACCACAATTGGAGAACAAAAATTTCACCCATACGAGTTGGAAACTCTGGCGGTTGTCGGAACCATTAAAAAGTTCAGGGTATATCTTTTGGGTCTGGAATTTACTGTAGTGACGGATTGTAATGCACTAAAGGCAACCAGTACTAAAAAGGATATAAACCCGAGAATAGCAAGGTGGTGGTTGCAACTTCAAGAATACACTTTTACAGTAGCGTACCGACCAGGAAAGCGAATGATACATGCAGATGCCTTAAGCAGAAATCCGTCGATTGTTGAAGTTCCAACCGAAGAGATCTTTAGAATACATGAAGACGATTGGATCTTGTCAGCTCAATTGACGGACACGAAAATGAATCATATCCGAGCGATACTCTTGAAGTCACCTGAAACTGACGAGGACCAAAAGATTTACCGTGAATACGCTTTGCGAAATGGTCGAGTATATCGAATAACCGGCAGGGGTCTTCTCTGGGTCGTTCCACGAGGAATGCGACATCAAATCGTGCGTGGTGCGCATGATGAAATGGGACATTTTGGCACAGAGAAAACTTTGAAAAGACTCACTGCTCATTATTGGTTCCCTCGAATGAAGGTCTATGTGAAACGTTATATCGCGTGTTGTATACCATGTCTATATGGGAAGAGTTCTACGGGAAGGAAGGAAGGGTTTCTGCATCCGATAGAGAAGATATCAGTGCCATTCCACACGTTACACATCGATCACTTGGGCCCTTTTCCCAAATCACAGAAAGGAAATGAATATTTATTTACCGTTGTTGATGCTTTTACGAAAACCCTAATAATAAAACCAGTTCGATCTACCGCCACCCGATACGTTGTCGTTGCGCTGCTAGAAATTTTTAACACACATGGAGTTCCCACAAGGATTATCAGTGACCAAGGCACAAGTTTTACTTCCAATAATTTCAAACAATTTTGCAAGGATCACGGGATTCAAAATATTCACAATGCCGTTGCAACACCTAGGGCCAATGGTCAAAATGAGCGCTTCAATAGAACTATTTTGAGCGCACTCCTGACTTCCACGTTGGAAGAGGAGAGATGGGACATGAACGTCGCAAGGGTACAGTATGCCATTAACACAATGGTGAACAAAACCACTGACAGAACGCCGTTCGAATTACTGTACGGATACCGGCCTAGACCAAGAGAGAACTTGGAGTTGGCGGATACACTCAAGCTTGTACCCGAAGTCATTGAGGATATAACTTCAATGAGGGAGAATACCGCCAAGAGGATTAAAGATGAGCAAATGAAACAAAAGAAATATTTTGACAAAAAGTGAAAGAGCCTTCACATTTACGGAAAGGGCGATATGGTTCTGATAGAGAAACACGAAATCCCTGCCGGGACAAGCAGGAAATTACTGCAGAAGTATAGCGGACCAATGATAGTGAAGCAGGTGTTGCCAAACGATCGATACGTCGTTGTCGACATGGAAGGGTCCCAGAGAACCCAAAAACGTGCAACATATGAGAAGGTAGTTGCAGTTGACAAAATGCGGAAATGGGTTCCTCCCGGTGCTTTGTCGGATGCTACCGACAGTGACAGTGGCAGCGATGGGGTCCCATATACGTCTAGTAATTCGGAAGATAACGAACACTTCGAGGGCGAAGTGAGCGACAGGTTGGCCGGATGTAAATAGCATACAAAAATTATTTTTTTTCTACATTATGTAATCGTTAGTTTTAATAAAATTATGGGTTATTCGACACATGCGTTTCTTTTTGTTTTGTCGAGTTCGTTGTATAGTAATTAAGATAAGGGCCCATAAATATGTCACTATATTAAACTTAGGGGAAATGCCGGTCTATGAACTAATACAGACGGTCGTTAACAAAATCCATATATAAATTACTAATATTGACTTGAAAGAATGTTCAGAACGTAATTGAGTTTTCTTGTGAATAGTGCTGTTCTATTTTTGTGCGTTGAAGGTGAGCATATCTAACTTGCATTATTATTGTACAAATAGAGTAATCAATTTTCTTTGGATTATTATTGACACCTACATATAGTGTGATTATGGTAATTAATTTGCATGTGAGTAAAACAGTAATTGCTGTTCTTAAGGATATGATGTATGATTATATGATATGTTAAAGGTACCTTAAGTAGTGTTATGTTAATGTTTACTAAGAAGCGTGCGAATGATAGATGTGACGGTTGTATCTATAATTGCCTGATGCGCGCGATGTGATGATGAGTGGTAATTAATGTGCGTTCGTACGGGCAGTTTAAATACTGCCGGTCCCGTAACTATTAGGGATGATTAGAACCAGATCGACGTTAGAAGGCCTCCTGTATCCCGTGGGGATTACGTTCAGGCACAGGGTCAGTATCCATGCCACGTAGCATGTGGCCTTGGTCTGACGTTAGAAGACCTCTGTATTGCATGGGGGGATACGTATTTGGTCTGGCTTCCTAATCTTGTTAAGTGCTTGCTGGGCGTCTCGACCGACGTCAGAAGGCCTCCTTTATCTCATTGGGGTTACGTTCAGGCACAGGGTCAGTATCCATGCCATGTAGCATGTGGGCCTTGTCTGACGTTGGAAGACCCTTGTGTACCCTTATCTTTGAGGAGGGTGGTTTATTGCACAGGAGGATACGTAGACGGTCTTATAGGAGAGCCTTGGGCACCCATCATCTTATGCACGAGGATTACGTAATCTGGGCCTTCCCCAACGTTGGAAGTCCCCCATTAATTCATTGGAGTTACGTATTCGGACTTAAAGCTTATTGCTTCTGTCTGACGTTAGAAGACTCCTGCAGACCCTCTTCCTATGAGGGTGGTTTATTCATTGGGGGATACGTGTTTGGGGGGTAGAAGGACCTGGCGTAGGAAGATCCTCAGATTCATTAGACAATGTTTTCCCGACAGGGAAAATACAGCTATTGCGTTCAATAGCTGATTGGCTTTAGAATTGTACAATAACTGTAAAAGTATGAGATGAGATTCGCAGTCAGAGATGCTCCTTGTGTTTTCTTTATAATTGCAGTAGCCAAGCCAAGGGCAGTAATAGCACAATCCTGATAGAAGCCCTATCAAACCGGACTGAGTTTGGTGAGTGATAATAAAATTATGCGATTATAGACCGATTTATTGAATTGTGTATATATTAGGTAAGACTCTCCTTCCTCTTACATATAGAAACAAAAGGAGGCTCTTACATAATGTATATTTACAAAATAGATTAACTTATTAATATTATAGAAGAAGTTACTAATTACTATGTTATAAAACAAGTTACTGATACTGTGTTATAAAAGAAGTTCCTTTTCATTTATGACAATACATAATACGAAAAAAAAATTGTTTCGTTTATTAATTTATTAATGGTCGTAGAAAGAATAGTGTATGCAACTTTCATGTAATCGCCATTAATACCCCCGCATGCGGCTCGTATCGTATCCTACAACATACTCGTGTATTAATGGCCATCATTACATGCTCTGATCGTTGCATAATACAGTATTACTAAACTATAAAAAACGAAAATGCTAAAACGAAGCCGAATCCCAGACTGACTTCACATACGTATTATTTGTAGAACTACATATTAAAAAAGTACATAATCTTTCAACCTGCCAGTTCGAGTGTCTATAGTATTATCCTTTAACCGATATAATTTTTTCAAAATTAATCAAAATAATATTACTTTTGCAAAACTATGTGCTAATACCTCATGCATAATACATACATAATATAGTAAGAACGACTTACCTAAAGTCGGTTTTGGTTTAATAGTTCAATGATTTCACAAAATGTATTGTAGGCCTAGTATAACATAGCGTTTTAGGTTCGTTCCATTAAGCAAACTATATTTGTTTTCTCACTTTGTGCTTTAAAATTGATAGTTTTCGAAATACTCATAAATGGTACTTCAACGCCCACTGAATGTTTTTTTATTTGTTTACTAATTCTAACGAAAACCTAATAAGACCCAGATATTTTCGTAGTAATTATAAAGTTTCATTAAAATATATGGTGACTTGTTAAGTTAATGTGGCTATACAGGACAACACATATCCACATACAGCAATAACATTTAAAATGGTCTTGGTAGATCAAATAAAAAGTGATCCAAACATGTAGGTAGAACCATAAAAATATTTATACATCAGGAAATAGGGATTTTAATGTATCTAAAGGTTAATCAAATTCATTACTTAAATATTCAATATAATTGTCACTTCATAAATTTATAACTAACAAATCAACATCTTGATGATCAAATGCAATGTTTGTCCTATTAGGATATGGAATATCCATGTTTCGTGGGAAAACCGTACTAACAAGCCGACCTTCCTTCTTGTTTAATTTTTTTTGGCAAGGAATTTTCATGGTTATTTGCAATAATAAGCTACTTCACTGCATTATTTAAAATACCTTTTTGGACGATGTTATGGTAACAAGGATATAATTCTAAGGTTTTTTTAAGTTATGTGACGCTCTGATATCATGCTTATCAATTATGCACAAGACACAACAAACAAGCGAAAACTCAGTCCCTATTTTTGCACATCGTCTAAATAAAGAATGTAATCTGATCGTCAGTTGACAACTGACCTTCGTGTTACCAATTGGTTTTTAAAGAGCTTCCATGTTGTTATATTTCCTCTTATACTAAACAATGCATATGATATACATAAAGTAACCTGTTTCTTTTTAAGCATATTTAAATATTACTTGCCAGTTATAAATTTAGTAAAGTTGTTACTTTCTTCTGTATAAAAGTAACAATTG
>JARFJB010002048.1:652500-742500 GCA_036346205.1 Vesta saturnalis
TGGGTGTGCGTATGTGCGGGTGGGTGTGCGTGTGTGCGTGTGTGCGTGTGTGCGTGTGCGCGTGTGCGGTGTGCGTGTGCGCGTGTGCGCGTGCGCGTGTGGGTGGTGTGCGTGTGTGCGTGTGCGTGTGTGCGTGTGTGCGTGTGCGGTGTGCGTGTGTGCGGTTGCGGTGTGCGTATGCGTGTGGCGTGTGGCGTGTGTGTGCGTGTGCGGTGTGCGTGTGTGCGGTGTGCGTATGCGTGTGTACGTGTGTGCGTGTTCGTGTGTACGTGTGTGCGGTTTGTGCGGTGTGCGTGTTTTCGTGTGCGGTGTGCGTGTGTGCGTGTGTGCGGTGTGCGTATGTGCGTGTGTGCGTGTGGGTGTGCGGTGTGCGTGTGTGCGCGTGTGCGTGTGCGTGTGCGCGTGTGTACGCGTGCGGTGGTGTGCGTGTGGGTGTGCGTGTGCGTGTGTGCGGTGTGCGTGTGTGCGTGTGCGTGTGTGCGTGTGGGTGTGCGTGTGTGCGGTGTGCGTGTGCGCGTGTGTGCGGTGCGTGTGCGTGGGTGGCGTGTGCGTGTGTGCGTGTGTGCGTTTGTGCGTTTGTGCGTGTGTGCGTGTGCGGTGTGCGTGTGTGCGAGTGTGCGTGTGTACGTGTTTGCGTTGGTGGTGTGTGCGGTGTGCGTGGTGCGGTGTGCGGTGCGTGGTGTATTGTGCGGTGTGGTGTGCGTGTGTGCGTGTGCGGTGTTCGGTGTGCGGTGTGCATGCGGTGTGCGTTGGTGTGTGTGGGTGTGCGTGTGTGCGTGTGTGCGTGTGGGTGTGCGTGTGTGCATGTGTGCATTTGGTTGTGCGTGTGAGCGTGTGTGCGTGTGCGCGGCGTGTGCGGTGTGCGTCTGTACGTGTTTGCGTGTGTGGCGTGTGCGTTTGTGCGTGTGGGTGTGCGTGTGCGGTGTGCGTGTGTGGGCGTGTGGTTTGTGCGGTGTGCGTGTGTGCGGTGTGCGCGTGTGTGGGTGTGCGTGTGTGCGCGGTGTGTGTGGGGTGTGCGTGTGGGTGTGCGGTGTGGTGTGCGTGTGGGTGTGGTGGTGCGTTTGTGCGTGTACGTGTGTGCGGTGTGCGTGTGTGCGGTGTGCGGGTGCGTGTGCGTGTGTGCGTGTGCGTGTGTGCGGTGTGCGTTTGTGCGTGTGTGCGGTGCGTGAGCGTGTGCGGTGCATGTGCGTGTGCGTGTGCGTGTGCGTGTGCGTTTGTGCGTGTGTGCGTGGTGCGGTGTGCGGGTGTGCGTGTGTGCGGTGTGCGTATGTGCGTGTGTGCGGTGTGCGTGTGTGCGTGTGTGCGTGTGTGCGGTGTGCGTGTGTGCGTGTCGCGTGTGCGTGTGTGCGTGGCGTGTGTGCGCGTGCGGGGTGTGGTGTGTGCGTGGGTGCGCGGTGCGGGTGCGGTGTGCGTTTGTGCGTTTGTGCGTGTGTGCGTGTGCGGGTGTCGTGTGTGCGGTGTGCGTGTGTACGTGTACGTGTTGGGTGGTGTGTGCGTGTGCGTGGTGCGGGTGTGCGTGTGGTGGTGTTGTGTGCGGTGTGCGTGTGTGCGGTGTGCGGTGTGCGGGTGTTCGGTGTGCGTGTGTGCGTATGCGTGTGTGCGGTGTGTGTGTGTGCGTGTGTGCGTGTATGCGTGTGGTGTGTGCGGTGTGCGGTGTGCATGTGCATGTGCGTGTGTGCGGTGGCGTGTGTACGTGTGTGCGTGTGTGCGCGTGTGCGTTTGTGGTGTCGTGTGTGGTGTGGGTGTGCGAGGTGTGTGGTGCGTGTGTGCGTTTGTGCGTGTGCGGTGTGCGGTGTGCGCGTGTGTGTGGGTGTGGGTGTGCGTGTGTGTGTGGGTGTGTGCGTGTGTGCGTGTGTGCGGTGTGCGTGTGTGCGTGTGCGGTGTGCGTGTGTGCGTTTGTGCGTGTGTCGTGTGCGTGTGCGTGTGTGCGTTGTGCGTGTGTGCGTGTGCGTGTGGCGTGGTACGGTGTGCGTGTGTGCGGTGTGCGCGTGTGCGTTTGTGCGGTGTGCGTGTGTGTGGTGTGCGTGTGCGTGTGGGCGGTGTGCGTTTGTGCGGTGTGCGGTGTGCGTGTGGCGGTGTGTGGGTGTGTGCGTGTGTGCGCGTGTGTTGGGTGTGTGCGGTGTGCGGTGTGCGTGTGCGTGTGCGTGTGTGCGTGTGTCGTTTGTGCGTGTGTACGTGTTGTGCGTGTGTGGGTGGTGGTGGTGCGTTTGTGCGTGTGCGTGTGTGCGTGTGTGGCGGTGGGTGGGTTGTGCGTGTGGCGGGTGTGTGGGTGTGTGCGTGTGCGTGTGTGCGTGTGTGCGTGTGTGCGGTGTGCGTGTGTGGTGTGTGGTGTGCGTGGGTGCGTGTGTGTGCGTGTGTGCGTTTGTGCGTTTGTGCGTGTGTGCGGTGTGCGTGTGCGTGTGGGCGTGTGTGCGTTTGTGCGTGTGTGCGTGCGTGTGTGTGTGCGGTGTGCGTTTGTGCGTGTGCGTGTGTGCGTGTGGCGGTGTGTGGGTGTGCGGTGTGCGCGTGTGTGTGGGTGTGTCGGTGTGCGGTGTGCGGTGTGTGCGTGTGGGTGTGTGCGTGTGTGCGTTTGTGCGGTGTATGTGTGCGTGTGCGTGTGTGCGTGTGTGCGGGTGCGTTTGTGCGTGTGCGTGTGCGCGTGTGTGCGTGTGTGCGGGTGGGTGCGTTTGTGCGTTTTGCGTTTTGCGTTGTGCGTGTGTGGTGGTGCGTGTGTGCGTGTGTCGTGTGCGTGTGCGTGTGTCGGTGTGTGTGTGCGTGTGTGCGTGTGGGGTGGTGTGTGCGTGTGTGCGTGTGTGCGTGGGTGCGTGTGTCGGGTGGTGGGTGGCGGTGGGTGTGCGTGTGTGCGTTGTGCGGTGGTGTGTGGTGTGTGGTGTGTGCGTGTGCGTGTGTGCGTGTGTCGTGTGTGCGGTGTGCGGTGGTGTGCGTGTGTGGTGTGTGTGTGCGTGTGTGGTGTGTGCGGTGTGTTTGGGTGTGCGTGTGTCGTGTGTGCGTGTGGCGTGTGCGTGTGTGCGTGTGCGTGTGTGCGTGTGTGCGTGTGCGTGTGTGCGGTGTGCGTGTGCGTGTGTGCGTGTGCGGTGTGCGGGGCGTGTGTGCGTGTGTGCGTGTGCGTGTGGGGTGTGCGTGTTTGCGTGTGTGCGTGTGTGCGTGTGCGTGTGTGCGGTGGTGTGCGTGTGTGCGTGTGGCGGGGTGTGTGCGGGCGTGTGCGTGTGTGCGTGTGCGGTGTGCGTGTGCGTGTGCGGTGTGGGTGTGCGTGTGTGCGTGTGTGCGTGTGGTGTGGTGTGTGCGGTGTGTGCGGTGTGCGTGTGTGCGGTGTGCGGGCGTGTGTGGTGTGTGCGGGTGTGCGTGTGTGCGTGTGTGCGTGTGTGGTGGGTGTGCGTGTTGCGGTGTGCGTGTGTGCGTGTGTGGTGTGGTGTGTGGGTTGCGTGTGTGTGTGTGCGTGTTGCGTGTGTGCGTGTGTGTGTGGTGGTGTGGGTGCGTGTGTTTGGGTTGCGTGGTGCGTGTGCGGTGGCGGTGTGCGTGTGCGTGTGTCGTGTGTGCGTGTGTGCGTGTGTGCGTGTGGTGTGTGCGTGTGTGCGTGTGGGTGTGTGTGTGCGTGTGTGCGTGTGTGCGTGGTGTGCGTGTGTGCGTGTGTGGTGGTGGTGTGCGTGTGGCGTGTGTGCGGGTGGGTGTGCGTGTGTGCGTGTGTGCGTGTGTGGTGTGTGCGTGTGTGGGTTGGGGTGTGCGTGTGTGCGTGTGTGCGTGTGCGTGTGGTGTGCGGGTGGTTTGTGCGTGTGTGCGTGTGTGCGTGTGTGGTGTGTGCGTGTGCGGTGTGGTGGTGTGCGTTGTGCGTGTGTGCGTGTGTGCGTGTGTGCGGGTGTGTGGTGTGCGTGTGTGCGTGTGTGGTGTGTTGGGTGTGCGTGTGTGCGTGTGCGTGTGTGCGGTGTGTGGTGTGTGCGTGTGTGGTGGTGTGTGGGTGTGCGGTGGTGTGGGGCGTGTGTGCGTGTGCGGTGTGCGTGTGCGTGTGTGCGGTGTGTGTGCGTGTGTGCGTGTGTGCGGGGGTGTGCGTGTGTGCGTGTGCGTTGTGCGTGTGTGCGGTGTGCGTTGTCGTTTGCGTGTGTGTTCGTGTGTGGTGTGCGTGTGTGTGCGTGTGTGCGTTTGTGGTGTGTGCGGGTGGTGTGCGGTGTGTGGGTGCGTGTGTGGGTGTGTGGGGTGTGCGGTGTGGCGTGTGTGGTGTGTGCGTGTGTGCGTGTTGCGTGTGCGTTTGTGCGGGTGTGTGCGGTGTGGTGTGTGCGTGTGCGTGTGTGCGGTGTGCGTGTGCGTGTGTGCGGTGTGTGCGTTTGTGCGGTGTGCGGTGTGCGGTGTGCGTGTGCGTGTGTGGTGTGTGCGTGTGCGTGGTGTGTGTGCGTGTGTGCGTGTGTGCGTGTGGTGTGTGCGTGTGGTGTGGGTGTGTGCGTGTGCGTGTGTGCGGGTGTGTGGTGTGGGTGTGGCGTGTGGTGTGTGCGGTGTGCGGGCGTGTGTGGGTGTGCGTGTGTGCGTGTGTGCGTGTGTGCGGTTGCGGTGGTGTGCGTGTGTGCGTGTGCGTGTTCGGTGTGCGTGTGTGCGTGTGGGTGTGTGTGCGTGTGTGCGTGTGTGCGGTGTGTGTGGGTGTTGGTGTGGCGGTGTGCGTGTGTGGTGTGGTGGTGGTGTGCGTGTGTCGTGTGTGCGTGTGGCGTGTGTGCGTGTGCGGTGTGTGTTGTGCGTGTGTGCGTGTGCGTGTGGTGGTGTGTGCGTGTGTGCGTGTGTGGCGGGGTGGTGTGGCGTGTGTGCGGGTGGTGTGTGCGTGTGTGCGTGTGTGCGTTTGTGGTGTGCGTGTGGGTGTGCGTGTGTGCGGGCGTGTGTGCGTGTGTGCGTTTGTGCGTGTGTGGTGTGCGTGTGCGTGTGCGGTTGCGTGTGTGTTGCGTGGGTGTCGTGTGTGCGGGTGCGTGTGCGTTTGTGTGGTGTGCGTGTGGGTGTGCGTGTGTCGTGTGTGCGTGTGCGTGTGCGGTGGTGTGGGTGTGCGTGTGTGCGTGTGTGTGGGTGTTGTGTGCGTGTGTGGTGTGTGGTGTGTCGTGTGGTGTGTGCGTGTGTGCGTGTGTGGTGTGGCGTGTGCGTTTGTGCGTGTGCGGTGTGCGTGTGGGTGTGTGTGGTGTGCGTGTGCGTTTTGCGTTGTGCGTGTGTGGTGTGTTGTGTGCGTGTGTGCGTGTGTGCGGGTGTGCGTGTGCGTGTGTGCGGGTGTGTGCGGTGTGCGGTGCGTGTGCGTGTGCGGTGTGGTGGTGTGGTGTGCGTGTGTGCGTGTGTGCGGGTGTGCGTGTGCGTGTGTGCGTGTGTGCGTGTGGTGTGTCGTGTGGCGGGTGTGCGGTGTGTGCGTGTGTGCGTGTGTGCGTGTTGCGGTGTGCGTTGCGTGTGCGTGTGTGCGTGTGTCGTGTGGTTGTGGTGGTGTGGTTTGGTGTGCGTGTGTGCGTGTGTGCGGGTGTGCGTGTGGTGTGTGCGGTGTGCGGTGTGCGGTGTGTGGTGTGTGCGTGTGTGCGTGTGCGTGGCGTGTGTGGTGTGTCGTGTGCGTTGTGGGTGTCGTGTTGGTGCGTGTGTTGTGTGCGTGTGGCGGTGTGCGTGTGTTGGTTCGTGTGCGGTGTGCGTGTGGTGTGCGTGGCGTGTGTGCGTGTGTGCGGGTGCGTGTGCGTGTGTGCGTGTGGTGTGTGGTGTGCGTGTGTGCGTGTGCGTGTGGCGTGGTGTGGTGTGTGCGTGTGTCGTGTTGCGTGTGTGCGGGTGTGTGCGTGTGTGCGTGTGTCGTGTTGGGTGTGGGTGGTGTGGGTGTGTGCGTGTGGTGGCGGTGTGGTGGTGTGCGGTGTGCGGTTGCGGTGTGCGTGTGTGGTGTGTGCGTGTGCGTGTGCGTGTGTGCGTGTGTGCGGGTGGTGTGTGCGTGTGTGGGTGGTGTGTGGTGTGTGCGTGTGTGCGGTGTGGTGTGCGTGTGGTGTGGGTGGTGTGTGCGTGTGGCGTGTGTCGTGTGTGCGTGTGCGTGTGTGCGTGTGTGCGTGTGTCGTGTGTGTGCGTGTGCGTGTGTTTGTGCGTGTGGTGGTTGTGTGCGTGTGCGTGTGCGTGTGCGTGTGTCGTGTGTGTGCGGTGTTGGCGGTTGGCGTGTGTGGTGTGCGTGTGGGTGTGCGTGTGTGTGTGGTGTGCGTGTGTGGTGTGGTGTGGTGTGTGCGTGTGGTGTGTGCGGTGTGCGTGTGTCGTGTGTGCGTGTGTGCGTGTGTGTGTGGTGTGTGCGTTGTGCGGTGTGGTGTGCGGGTTGTGGTGTGTGCGTGTGGTGTGGGTGCGTGTGTGCGGGTGTGCGTGTGTGCGGTGTGGTGTGTGTGCGTGGTTCGTGTGCGTTGGTGTGCGTTTGTGGTTCGTGTGGGGTGTGCGGTGTGCGTGTGTGCGTGTGCGTGTGTGCGGGGTGTGCGTTGCGTGTGCGGTGTGCGGGCGTGTGCGTGTGGTGTGTGCGGGTTGTGTCGTTGTGCGTGTGCGGTGTGCGTGTGCGTTGTGCTTGTCGTGTGGTGGTGCGGTGGTGTGCGTTGCGTGTGTGCGTGTGTGGTTGTTGTGTGCGTGTGCGGTGGGTGTGCGTGTGTGTGGGTTGGTGTGTGTTGGGTGTGGTGTGGGCGGTGTGCGTGTGTGCGGTGTGTGTGGTGTGTGCGGTGTGCGTGTGTGCGTGTGGCGTGTGCGTGTGTGCGTGTGTGCGTGTGTGCGTGTGTGCGTGTGCGTTGTGCGTGTGTCGTGTGTGCGTTGTGGTGTGTGCGTGTGGGCGTGTGCGTGTGTGCGTGTGTGTGGGGTGCGTGTGTGGTGTGCGTGTGTCGTGTGTGCGGTGTGTGGCGTGTGTGGTGTGTGGGTGTGTGTGGTGTGGCGTGTGCGTGGTGCGGTGTGCGTGTGCGTGTGCGGGTGTGCGTGTGTGCGTGTGTGCGTGTGCGTGTGTGCGTGTGGTGGTGTGTGCGTGTGGGTGTGGTGTGTGGTGTGTGCGTGTGCGTGTGCGTGTGCGTGTGTGTGGTGCGTGTGTGTGTGCGTGTGTGGTGTGGGTGTGCGGTGTGCGTGTGTGCGGTGTGTGTTGGTGTGCGTGTGGTGTGCGTGTGTGCCGGGTGGTGTGTGCGTGTGTCGTGTGTGGTGTGGGTGTGCGTTGTCGTTGCGTGTGCGGTGTGCGTTGGTGTTGGTGTGCGGTGCGTGTGTGCGTGTGCGTGTGTGCGTGTGTGCGTGTGTGCGTGTGGGTGTGGTGTGTGCGTGTGTGGTGTGCGTTTGTGCGTTTGTGCGTGTGTGCGTGTGTGGTGTGTGCGGTGTGTGCGTGTTGCGTGTGTGCGTGTGCGTGTGCGTGTGCGGTGTGTGTTGCGTGGTGTTGTGCGTGTGTGCGTGTGCGTGTGTGTGTGCGGTTGCGTGTGTGCGGGTGGTGTGTGTGGTGTGTGGTGTGTGCGGGTGTGTGCGGTGTGCGTGTGTGCGTGTGCGGTGTCGTGTGCGTTGTGCGTGGTCGTGTGTGCGGGTGCGTGTGTGCGTGGTTGCGTGTGCGGTGTGGTGTGGTTGTGGTTGCGTGTGGCGTGTGCGTGTGTGCGTGTGTGCGTGTTGTGCGTGTGTGGTGTGTGCGTGTGTGCGTGTGTCGTGGTGTGCGTGTGCGTGTGTGCGTGTGTGCGTGTGGTGTGTGCGGGCGTGTGGGGTGTGGTTGCGGGTTGGTGTGCGGTGGCGTGTGCGTGTGTGCGTGTGGTGTGTGCGTGTGGTGTGCGTGTGCGTGTGTGGGTGCGTGTGGGTGTGGCGTGTGCGTGTGTGCGTGTGCGTGTGTGCGGTGTGCGTGTGCGGGTGTGCGTGTGTCGGTGTGCGGTGGTGTGCGTGTGTCGTGTGTGCGGGTGGGTGTCGTGTGTGCGTGTGTGCGGTGTGCGTGTGCGTGTGTGTGTGGGTGTGGTGTGTGCGTGTGCGTGTGGTGTGTGGTGTGGGGTTGCGGTGTGCGTGTGTGCGTGTGGGTTCGTTGGGTGTGGTTTGTGCTGTGTGCGTGTGTGCGTGTGTGCGTGTGTGCGGTGTGCGTGTGTGGTGTGTGCGTGTGCGTTGCGGTGTGTGCGTGTGGGGTGGTGCGTGTGCGGTGGTGTGGGTGTGCTTGTGCGTGTGCTTGTGGTGCGTGTGTGTGTGGCGTGTGTGGTGTGTTGGTTGG
The DNA here is from genome assembly GCA_036346205.1 of Vesta saturnalis. NCBI lineage: Eukaryota > Metazoa > Arthropoda > Insecta > Coleoptera > Lampyridae > Vesta > Vesta saturnalis. The sequence goes on from JARFJB010002048.1 coordinate 660,650, forward strand.
TGTGCGTGTGCGGTGTGCTTGTGCGTGTGTGGTGTGTGGTGTGGTGTGTGCGGTGTGCGTGTGGGTGTGCGTGTGGGGCGTGTGTGGTGGTGCGTGTGTGCGTGTGCGTTGTGGGTGTGCGTGGGTGTGTGCGTGTGTGCGTGTGCTGTGTGCGTGGTGTGTGCGTGTGTGGTGTGTGGTGTTGCGTTGTGCGGTTGTGTTGGGGTGTGCGTGTGTGCGGTGTGTGTGTGCGGTGCGTGTGCGTGTGTGCGGTGTGCGGTTGTGCGTGTTGTGTGCGTGTGTTGGTGTGTGCGTGGTGCGGTGTGCGTGTGTGCGTGTGGTGGTGGTTGCGTTGTGTGCGTGTGGGGCGTTGCGGTGTGCGTGTGCGGTTGGGTGTGCGGTGTGCGTGTGTGGGTGGGGTGCGTGTGGTGGTGGGTTGTGCGTGTGCGTGTGCGTGTGTGCGGTGTGGTGTGTTGTGTGTGTGTGCGTTGCGTGTGTGCGTGGGTTGCGTGTGCGTGTGGGCGTGTGGTTGTGGTGTGCTGTGTGCGGTGGGTGTGCGGTGTGCGTGTTCGTGTGTGCGGGTGTGCGTGTGCGTGCGGTGTGCGTGTGTGCGTGTGCGTGTGGTGTGTGCGTGTGTGCGTGTGCGTGTGCGTGTGTGCGTGTGCGTGTGCGTGTGCGTTGTCGTGTGTGCGTGTGGGTGTGTGCGTGTGTGCGGTGTGGTGTTGCGTGTGTGCGTGTGTCCGGTGGTGTGGGTGTGCGTGTGTGCGTGTGTGCGTGTGTGCGGTGTGCGTGTTGCGTGTGTGCGTGTGCGGTGTGCGTTGCGGGTGCGTGTGCGTGTGCGGTGTGTGCGGTGTGCGTGTGTGGTGTGCGTGTGTGCGTGTGGGTGTGTGCGTGTGTGGCGTGTGTGGTGTGGTGTGGGGTGTGCGTGTGTGCGGTGTGGGCGTGTGTGCGTGTGCGTGTGTGCGTGTGTGCGTGTCGTGTGTGCGGGTGTGTGGTGTGTGGTGTGTCGTGTGCGGTGTGCGGTGTGCGTGTGTGCGTGTGTGCGGTGTGGTGTGGTGTGTGGTGTGTGGGTGTGCGTGTGTCGTGTGGCGTGTGGTGCGGTGTGCGGTGTGCGTGTGTGGTGTGTGTGTGTCGTGTGTGTGCGTGGTGGTGTGGTGTGCGTGTGTCGTGTGTGGTGTGGGTGCGTGTGTGCGTGTGTGCTGGTCGTGTGCGTGTGTGCGGTGCGTGTGTGGTGTGTGCGGTGTGTGCGTGTGGGTGTGCGTGTGGCGTGTGTCTGTGCGTGTTGGCGTGTGTGCGTGTGTGGTGTGTGCGTGTCGTGTGTGCGTGTGGCGTGTCGTGTGTGCGGGTGCGGTGTGCGTGTGGGTGCGGGTGGTGTGCGTTGGTGTGCGTGTGGTGTGTGGTGTGTGCGTGTGTGGTTGCGTGTGTGCGTGTGGTGTGCGGGTGGTGTGGTGTGGCGTGTGGGTGCGTGTGCGTGTGCGTGTGGGTGCGTGTGTGCGGTGTGGGCGGGTGTGTGTGCGTGTGTGCGTGTGGTGGGTGTGCGTGTGTGCGGTGTGCGTGTGTGCGGTGTGGTGTGTCGTGTGCTGTGCGTTGCGTGTGCGTTGCGTGTGTGCGGTGTGCGTGTGTGCGTGTGTGGTGTGTGCGGTGTGCGGTGTACGTGTGTGCGGTGGGTGTGCGTGTGTGGGCGTGTGTGCGTGTGTGTGGTGGTGGCGGTGTGCGTGTGTGCGTGTGTGCGTGTGTGCGTGTGTTGTGCGTGTGCGTGTGTGCGTGTGTGGGTGCGTGTGGCGTTTGTGCGTTTGGGTGGTGTGCGGTGTGCGTGTGTGCGTGTGCGGTGGTGTGTGCGTGTGTGCGTGTGTCGTGTTGTGGTGCGGTGTGCGTGTGCGGTGTGCGTGTGTCGTGTGGCGTGTGTGCGGTGTGGGTGGTGCGTTGCGTGTGCGTGTGCGTTGTGCTGTGTGCGGTGTGCGTGTGTGCGTGTGTGCGTTGTGCGTGTGTGGTGTGCGGTGTGCGTGTGTGCGTGTTGCGGGTGCGTTGCGTGTGCGTGTGCTGTGTGGTGTGTGGGGTTGCGTGTGTGCGTGTGTTGTGTGCGTTGCGGTTTGGGTGTGTGTGTGGGTGGTGGTGGTGTCGGTGGCGTGTGTGCGTGTTGGTGGTGGTGTCGTGTGTGTGGTGTGTGGTGTGTGTTTGTGCGTTGTGCGTGTGCGTGTGTGCGTGTGGGCGTTGTGCGTGTGCGGTGTGCGTGTGTGCGGTTGCGTGTGTGGTGTGTGGTGTGTCTGTTGCGTGTGGCGTGTGCGTGTGTGCGTGTGTCGTGTGTGTGTGCGTTGCGGGTGTGTGCGTGTGTGGTGTGTGTGTGTGGGTGTGGTGTGTGCGTGTGCGTGTGGGTGTGTGCGTGTGGGTGTGTGCGTGTGCGTGTGTGGTGTGGTGTGGTGTGTGTTTGTGTGTGCGTGTGGCGTGTGTGCGTGTGGCGTGTGCGTGTGGGTGTGGTGTGGGTTGCGGTGTGCGTGTGTGGTGTGTGCGTGTGCTTGGTATGCGTGTGTGCGTGTGTGCGTGTGGGTTGCGTGTGTGGTGTGTGTGGTGTGTGGTGTGTGGTGGCGTGTGGCGTGTGCGTGTGTGCGTGTGTGCGGTGTGCGTGTGTTGGTGTGCGGTGTGCGTGTGGTTGCGGTGGTTGTTTGCGTGTGGGGTGTGCGTGTGCGTGTGGGCGTGTGTGCGGGGTTTGTGCTGTGCGTGTGTGGTGGTGGCGTGTGTGCGTGTGCGTGGTGGCGTTGCGTGTGGCGTGTGCGTTGTCGTGTGTGCGTTGTGGTGGCGTGTGCGTGTGTGCGGTGTTTGGGTCGTGTGTGCGGTGTGCGTGTGTGCGGTGTGGGTGTGCGTGTGTGTGCGTTTGGGTGCGTGTTGGGTGCGTGTGTGCGTGTGGTGGGGCCGTGTGGTGTGTGGTGTGTGCGTGTGTGCGGGCGTTTGGGTGTGGTGTGCGTTGTGCGTGTGTGCGTGTGTGCGTTGTGCGGTTTGGTTGCGTGTGCGTTGTGCGTGTGTGCGTTGGTGTGCGGTTGCGTTGTGCGTGTGTCGTGTGTGCGGGTGGGTGTGCGTGTGTGCGTGTGTGCGTGTGCGTGTGTGCGTGTGTGCGTGTGGTTGGTGTGTGCGTGTGTGGTGTGTGCGTGTGTGCGGGTGTGCGTGTGTGCGTGTGGTGGTGTGGTGTGCGTGTGTGCGGTGTGTGGTGTGGGGGGCGTGTGTGCGGTGCGTGTGTGCGGGGGTGGCGTTTGGTGCGGTTGCGTTGGGGTTGGTGGTGGGCGTTGTGGTGTGTGCGTGTGGTGGTGTGTGTGTGCGTGTGTGGTGTGTGCGTGTGGGTGTTGGGTGTCGGTTGCGGTGTGCGTGTGCGTGTTGGGTGGGTTTGCGTGTGTGCGTGGTTTTGTGTGCGTTTTTTGGGGGGGTGTGCGTTGTGGTGGTGTGCGGTGTGGGTGTGGGGGTGTGGGTTGTGGTGTGTGGTGGTGGCGTTTGGGTGTGCGTTGGGGTGGTGGTGTGCGGTTGGGGGTGTGTGGGGCGTGTGGGTGTGTGGGTGTGCGGTGTGCGTGTGTCGTGTGTGGTGGGGGGGGGGGGTTTTTTGGGGGGGGTTTGTGCGGTGTGCGTGTGTGCGGTGTGCGGTGGGGGTGGTTGCGTGTGGCGTGGGTGGTGGTGTGCGGTGTGCGTGTGTTTGGGCGGTTGGGTTTTTTGGGTGTGCGGGGTGTGGTGGTGGTGTGTGGTGTTGTGTCGTGTGGTTTGGGCGTGGGGGGTGTGGGTGTCGTGTGTGCGGTGTGTGGTGGGGTGTGGTGTGTGCGGTGGTTGCGTGTGTGCGTGTGCGTGTGTGCGTGTGTGCCGGGGTGGTGGGGTGGTGTGTGCGTGTGGGTGTCCCGGGGGGGGGGTGTCGTGGTCGTGTGGCGTGTGGGTGTGCTGTGGGTTGGGGTGTGTGCGTTGGTGGGGTGGGTGTGCGTGTGTTCGTGGGGTTTGGGGTTGTGTGGTGTGGGGGGGGTGTTGGTTTTTTTCCGTGTGTCGTGTTGGGTGTGCGTGTGTGGTTGCGTGTGCGGTGGTGTGTGGGTGTGCGTGTTGGGTGGTGGGTGGTGTGTGCGTGGTTGGGGGGGGGGGTGTGTGGTGTGTGCGTGTGTGCGTGTGTGTGTGGGTGGGTTGGGTGGGTGTGCGTTTTTGTGGGCGTGTGTTTGGGCGTTTTTTTGGGTGTGCGTGTGCGTGTGTGCGTGTGTGCGTGTGTGCGTGTGGGTGTGCGTGTGCGTTGGTGTGGGTGGTTGTGTGGTGTGTGGCGTGTGGGTGTTGGGTGGTGTGTTGGGTGTGGTTGGTGCGTGTGTGCGTTGGTGGTGTGTGGTGTGTGCGTGTGTCGGTTTGGTGTGCGGTGGTTGGGTGCGTTGGGTGTTGGGTGGTGTGTGCGGTGTGCGTGTGGTGGGTTGGTGCGTGTGGGTGTGCGTGGTGGTGTTGGGTGTGCGGGTTGGGTTGCGGTGTGGTGTTGGGGGTGGTGTGGTTGGTGGTGTGTGTGGTGTGGGGGTTTGGGTGTGGTGTGCGTGTTGGGTGTGGGTGGTGGTGGTTGCGTGTGCGTGTGTGCGTGTGGGTGGGTGTGTGGCGGTGGGTTTGCGTGGTGTGGTTGGTGGGGTTGTGGGGGGGGGGGGTGTGCGTTGTGCGTGTGCGTGGTGGTGTGGTGTGGGTGTTGGTGTGGGTGTGCGTGTGCGTGGTGCGTGGGGGGGGGTGTCGGGGTGTGGGGTTGCGGTTGGGTGTGGCGGTTGGGTTGGGGTGTGTGCGTGTTGGTGTGTGCGTGTGGTGTGGTGGGTGTGGTGTGGGTGTTGGGTGTGCGGTTGCGTGTGTGGGTGTGGGTTGGTGTTGCGTGGGGTGTGGGTGGGGGGGGGTTTTTTGGTGGGTGTGTGTGGGTGGGGGTGTGTGTTGCGTGTGCGGTTGTGCTTTGCGTGTGTGCGTGTGGGTTGGGTGGTGGTGGGTGTGCGTGTGTGCGTGTGGGTGTGGGTGTGCGTGTGTGCGTGTGGGTTGGTGTGCGTGTGCGGGTTGGTTGCGTTGGTGGTGTGCGTGTGTCGTGGTGTGTGGGCGGTGGGTTGTGCGTGTGTGCGTGTGCGGTGTGCGGTGTGCGTGGTGGGTGTGCGTTGGTGCGTGTGTGGTGGTTTGCGTTGGGTGTCGTGTGCGTGTTGGGTGTGCGTGTGCGTGTGCTGTGTGGTGCGGTGTCGTTGGGGGGTGGGTTTGGGGGTTTTTGCGTTGGGTGTGCGGTGGTGGTGGTGGTGGTGTGGGTGTGCGTGGCGTGTTTGGTGTGGCGTGTGGTGTGCGTGGGTGTGGCGTGTGTTGGTGTTGGGTTTGTGGTGGGGTGGTGCGTGTGGCGTGTGGGGTGTGTGTGTGGCCGTGTGGGTGGTGTGCGTGTGGCGTGTGGTTGGTGGTGGGTGTGCGTGCGTGTGTGTGGGTTGTGCGGTGTGGGGGGGTGTGCGTGTGTGCGTGTGTGCGTGTGTGCGTGGGGTGCGTGTGGGTGTCGGTGTGGTGTGGCGTGTGTGGGTGTGGTGTGTGGTGTGTGCGTGTTTTGGGGGGGCGGGGGTGTGGGTTGGGTGCGTGTGCGTGGTGGGTGTGCGTTTGGGTTGGGGGGTGTGTGCGGTGTGGGTGTGGGTGTGGGTGTGTGCGGTTGTGCGTGTGTGGGTTGTGTCGTGTGGCGTGTGTGGTGTGGTGTGTGGTGGTGCGTGTGTTGTTGCGGTGTTGGGTGGGGTTTGGGTGTGGTGGTGCGGTGGTTGGTTGGGTGCGGTGTGTGTGGGGTGTGGTGGTGGTTGCGTGTGTCGTGTGGGTGTGTCGTGTGTCGGTGTGCGGTGTTGCGGTGTCGTGGTTGTGCGTGTGCGTGTGTGGTGTTGCGTGTGTGCGGTTTGGGTTTGGGCGTGGTGTGCGTGGTTGCGTGGGGTTTGGGGTTTTGGTGGTGGGGGGGGGGGGGGTTTTTTTTTTTTTGGGGTGTGCGTGTGTGCGTGTGGTGTGGTTGGTGGGCGTGTGCGTGGTTTGGGTGGTTGCGGGGGCGTTGTGCGTGTTGGGTGGTTGTGGGTGGTGTGTGGGGTGTGCGTGTGTGGGTTGGGTGTGGTTGGGTGTGGTGTGCGGTGTGCGGTGTGCGTGTGTGCGGTGTGCGTGTGTCGGTGTGCGTGTGTGCGGTGTGGTGTGGTTTGGGTGTGCGTTGTTTTTTTGGTGGGGTTGGGGTTGGGTTGGTGTGCGGGGGGGGTGGTGTGGGCGGTGGCGTGGTGCGTGTGGGTTGGGTTGCGTGTGTCGTGTGGGGGGTTTGGGTGGTGGTGTTGGTGGGGTGGGGTGTGTGCGTGTGCGTGTGTGCGTTGTGCGTGTGTGCGTTTGGCGTGGTGGGTTGTGCGTGTGGGTGTCGTGTGGTGGTGGGTTGGGTGTCGTGTGGTGGTGGGTGTGTGGTGTGTGGTGTGTGCGTGTGGTGGTGTTGGCGTGTGCGTGTGGGGTGGGTGTGCGTGTGGGTGTGGTGGGTGGGTGTTCGTGTGTGCGGGTCTGTGGGTGTGGTGTTGGTTGGCGTTGGGTGTGCGTGTGGCGTGTGTGCGTGTGTGTGTGGTGTGCGGTGTGGTGTGTCGGTGTGCGTTGGGGTGCGTGTGCGTTGCGTGTGCGTGTGGCGTTGGGTTGTGGTGGGGTTGGTGTGCGGTGTGGTGTGTGGTGTGGTGTGTGGTGTTGGGGGTGTGCGTGTGTGCGTGTGCGTGTTGCGTGTGGGGGGGGGGGTTGGTGTTTGGTGTGCGTGTGTGCGTGTTGGGGGGGGTTTTTTGTGGTGTGGGGGGTTTTTTGGGGTTTTTTTGGTCGGGTGTTGGCGTGTTGCGTGTGGTGTGCGGTGTTTGTGCCTTTTTTGTGCCCTTTTTTTTGGGGTTGTGGTGTTGGTGTGTGGTGTGGGGGGGGTTTTTTTGGTGGTGGTGGTTGGTGTGTGTTGGCGGGTGCGTGGGGGGTGTTTTTTTTTTGGGGGTGGTGGTGGGCGGTGTGGTGTGCGTGGGTGGTGGTGTGGGTGGGGTTTGTGCGTGTGCGTGTGTGCGTGGTTTGCGTGTGTGCGTGTGTGGTGGTGCGTTGTGGTGTGGGGTTTGGTTTGGTGTGCGTGTGGGCGGTGTGCGTGTGTGGTTGTGGTGTGGCGTGTGTTGTTGCGTGTGGGTGTGGGTGTGGTGTGCGTTGGGTTGTGCGTGTGGGTGTGGGTGGTGTGTGCGTGTGCGTGTGGGTGTGCGTGTGGGGGGGGGGGTTTTTTTTTGGTGGGGGGGGGTTTTTTTGGGGGGCGGGGGCGTGTGTGCGTGTGTGCGGTTGTGGTGGGGTTGCGTGTGTGCGTGTGTGGGTGTGGTTGGTGTGGTGTGTGCGTGTGTGCGGTGTGTGGCGTGTGGTGGTGGTGCGTTGGGGTTGCGTTGTGCGTGTGTGGTGGCGTGTGGTGGTGTGCGTGGTGGTGGTGGTGTGGGTGTGTGGGGGGGTTTTTTTGGTGTGCGGTGTGGTGTGGTGGGTGTGGCGTGTGCGTGGTCGGTGGCGGGTTTGTGTGCGTGTGTCGTGTGTGCGGTGTGCGTTGCGTGTGGTGTGGGTGTGGGTGTGCGTGTGTGGGGTTTGGGGTGGTTTTTGGGGGCGTGTGTCGTGTGTGGTGTGTGCGTGTGCGGTGTTGGTGTGGTGGCGTGTGTGCGTGTGGGTGTGCGGTGTGCGTGTGTGCGTGTGTGCGTGTGTGCGGGTGGTGGTGTGTGCGTTGGTGCGGTGGTGGTGGGTTGGTTTGCGTGTGTGCGTGTGTCGTGTTGTTGGGTGGGTGTTTGGGTGCGTGTGGTTGTGTGGTGTGTGCGTGTGTGGTGTGGTGGTTGGTGCGTGGTGCGGTGTGCGGTGTGGTGTGGGGGGTTTTGGGGGCCCGTGTGTGGGGGGGTGGTGTGGGTGTGCGTGTGGGGTGTGCGTGTGGCGGGGGGGTGTGCGTGTGGGTGTGTGGTGTGGTTTGTGTTTTTTTTTTGGGGGGGGGGGGGGGTGTGTGCGGTTGGGGGGGGTGTGGGGTTTGGCGTGTGTGTGGGGTTTTGCCCTTTTTTGCGTTGTCGTGTGTGCGTGTGGGGGTGTGCGTTTGGGTGTGGGGTGTGCGTGTGGGTGTGCGGGGTGTGCGGGTTGCGTTTCGTGTGGTGGGTTGTGCGGTTGTGTGTTGGGTGGGGTGGTGGTGGGGTGTGCGTGTGTGCGTGTGTGCGTTTGGGTTTGGGTGTTGGGGTGTGGGGTTGCGGTGTGCGTTTGGGTGGTGGTGTTGGGTGTGCGTGTTGGGGTGTGTGGTGTGTGCGTGTGTGCGTGTTGGGTGTCGTGTGTGCGTGTGCGTGTGGTGTGTGCGTGTTGGTGTGTGCGTGTGGGGTTTGTGGGGGGGGTTTTTTTGGGTGTTGGGTGGGGTTTGCGGTGTGGGTGTGCGTGGTTCGTGTGGGGTGGTGGTTGGGGTGGCGGTGTCGTGTGTGGTTTGGGTGGCGTTGGTGGGGTGTGGGGTGCGTGTTTTGTGCGGTGTGCTGTGTGCGTGTGTGGTGTGTGCGTGTGGGTGGCGTGTGTTGTGGTGGTGTGGGTTGGCGTGTGTGCGTTTGTGCGTGGTTGCGGTGTGCGGTGGTGGTGTGGCGTGTGGCGTGTGTGCGTGTGGGCGTGTGTGCGGGGGGGGGTTTTTTTCGGTGTGCTTTTTTTTTTTTTTTTTTTTTTTTGGGGGGGGGGGGGGTGGGTGTGGTGGTGGGTGTGGCGGTGGGGTTGTGGGTGTGGTGGTGGTGGTGGGTGGGTGTGGTGTGTGCGTTTTGGGTGCGTGTGTGCGTGTGTGCGTGTGGGGGGTTGGTGTTGCGTTTGTGCGTTGGTGCGTGTGGCGTGTGGTTGCGTGTGGTGCGTTGGTGTGTGGTGTTGGGTTTGGCGTTGTGCGTGTGTGGGGGGGGGGTTTGGGGTGTGTGGTGTGTGGTGGTGGCGGTGTGTGGGTGTGCGTGTGTGCGGTGTGGGTGTGCGTGTGTTGCGTGTGGGGTGTGGGTTTTTTTTTTGGGGGGGGGGGGGTGTGCGTGTGTGCTGTGGCGTGTGTCGTGTGTGCGTGTGTGCGTGTGGGTGTGTGGTGGTGTGGGTTTGTGCGTTGGTGGTGTGTGGGTGTGCGTGTGGCGTGGTTGCGTGTGCGTGTGGGTGGTGGTGTGTGTGCTTGTGCGTTGTGCGTGGTGGTGGTGTGGGTTTTTTGGGGGGGGGTGGGGGGCTGTGGCGTGTGGTGCGTGTGTGCGGTTCGGTGTGCGTTTGTCGTGTGTCGGTGTGCGTGTGCGTGTGGTGGTGGTGTTGGTTGGGGGGTGCGGGGGGGGTTTTTGGGTTTTGTGGTGGTGGGTGTGCGGTGGTGTGTGGTGGTGGGGTGTGCGTTTGTGGTGTGTGCGTGTGTGGTGGGCGTGTGGGTGTGGTGTGTGGGTTTGTGCGTGTGGTGGCGTGTGTGCGGTGGCGTGTTTTGGGGGGTGGGTTGGGTTGGGGGGGTGTGCGGTTGGGTGCTTTGTGGGTGTGGGTGGGTTGTGGTGTGGCGTGTGGGGTGTGCGTTTGGTGGTGTTGGGGTGCGGTGGGCGTGTGGGTGGTGCGTTTGGGTGTGGCGGTGTGGTGTTTTTTGCCGGGGTGTTGCGTTTGGGTGTGGGTGTGTTCGGTTTGGGGGCTGTGTGCGGGGTGGCGTGTGGCGTGGTTTGGCGTGTGCGTGTTTTTTGGGGGGGGTGTGGCGGTGTGGGGTTTGTGTGCGTGTGTGGGTGTGCGTGTGTCGTGGCGGGGTGTGGGTGTCGTGGTGTGTGCGGTTGCGTGGTGGTTGGTGTGGCGTGTGGGGCGTGTTTGGGTGCGTGTGGGTTGTGTGGCGGTGGTGTGCGGGTGGGTTGTGGGCGTGTGTGTGGGCGTGTTGGCGGGCGGTGTGCGTGTGTGCGTGTGTGCGTGTGTGCGTTTGGGTGTACGGTTGCGTGGTTCGTGTGGTTCGTGTGTGCGGGGTTTGGTGGGCGTGTGGCGGGGGGGCGTGTGCGTGTGTGGGGTGTGTGGCGTGTGGGTGTGCGTGTGTCGGGTGGTGTGTGCGTGTGGGTGTGTGCGTGGTTGCGTGTGGTTGTGCGTGTGGGTTGGGGTTGCGTGTGTGGGTGTGTGGTGGGGTGGGTTGCGTGTGGGTGTGGTGTGGTGTGGTGCGGTGTGGTGGTTTGGTGGTGTGTCGTGTGGTGTGCGTGTGGTGGGTGTGGGGTTGGTGGGGTGCGTGTGGGTGTGTGTGTGGTGTTGGGTGGCGTGTGTGCGTGTGTGCGTGTGTGCGGTGTGCGTGTGTGCGTGTGTGCGTTGGTGCGTGTGGTTGTGCGTGTGGGGTTGTGCGTGTGTGCGTTGCGGTGTGCGTGTTCGTGTGTGCGGTGTGGGGTGTGCGTGTGGGTGTGGGTGGTGTGCGTGTGTGCGTTGGTGCGTGTGGTGGTGGGTTGCGTGTGGGGGGTTTTTGGGTGTGGGTTTGGCGGGGCGTGTTCGGTGTGGTTTGGTGTGCGTGTGTGGTGTTTGTGGTGGTGGGGTGTGTGCGTGTGTGGGGTTGTCGGTTGTGCGGTGTGCGTGTGCGGTGTGCGTGTGGCGTTTGCGTGTGGTGTGTGCGTGTTGGGTGCGTGGTTGCGTGTTGGCGTGTGGGGGTGTGTGTGTGGTGTGTGCGGTGTGTGTTTTTGGGGCGTGTTGCGTGTGGCGTGTGTGGTGTGTGGTGGGTTGGGGTTGGGTGTGCCGGGTGTGTGCGTGTGTGGGCGTGGTGGGTTGGCGTGTGCGTGTTTGGGGTGCGGTGTGGCGTGTTGGCGTGTGTGCGTTTGTGCGTGTGCGTGTGCGGTGTGCGGTTGTGGTGTGCGTGGTGGTTGGGCGTGTGGTGTTTTGGGGCGTGTGTGCGGGTTGTGGGGGTGTTGGGGGTGTGGGGGTTTGTGTGCGTGGTTTGGGTGCGTTTGGGTGCGTGTGTCGTGTGTGCGTGTGTGCGTGTGGTGGTGGTGGTGCGTGTGTGGTGTGGTGTGGGTGTTGGCGTGTGTGCGTGTGGCGGTGTGCGTGTGTTTTTGGCGTGGGTGGTTGCGTGTTTGGGGTGTGGGTTGCGGGGTGGTTGTGCGGGTTGTGTGCGTGTGTGGTGTTGGGGTTGGGGTGTGCGGTGTGGTGGGGTGGGGGGGTGTGGTGTGTGTTTGGGTTTGGTGTTGGGTGCGTTGGGTTTTGGGGTTGGCGTGTGTGCGGTGTGCGGTGGCGTGGTTGGTGTTGGTTGGCGTGTGTGCGTGTGCCGGGTGGGTGGTGCGTTGGTGCGTGTTGGGTTGTGCGGGCGTGTGTGTGGGTGTGCGGGTGGTGTGCGGTGTGCGTGTGTGCGGTGTGCTGTGTACGTGTGGGGTGTGTGTGGTGTCGTGTGTGGGTTGGTGGGGGTGTGTGCGGGTGGGTGTTGGTTTGGGGTGGTGTGTGGGTGTGTGCGGTTGTGCGGTTGTCGTGTGGTGTGCGTGTGTGCGGGTGTGTGCGTGTGCGGTGTGGGTTGTGCGTGTGTGTGTGGTGTGTGGTGGCGTGTGTTGTGTGCGGGGTGTGCGTGTGTGCGTGGTTGGGTGCGTGTGGGTGTGTGCGTGTGCGTGTGGTGGTTGGGGTGTGGCGGTTTTGGCGTGTGCGTTGTGGCGTGTGCGTGTGTGCGGTGTTTTGGGTGTGTGCGGGTGCGTTGGGCGTTTGGGGGGTGTGTGCGTTGGGGTGTGGGTTTGCGTGTGTGCGTGTGCGTGTTTTGGGGGCGTGTGCGGTGTGTTTGGGCGTGTGGGGTGTGTGGGGCGGGGTTTGTGTTGGCGGTGTGCGTGTGTGCGTGTGCGTTTGTGCTTGTGCGGTGTTGGTGCCGGGGGTGGTTGGCGTGTGCTGTGTGGGTTGCGGGTGTGTGCGTGTGTGTGGGTTGGTGTGTGCGTGTGGGTGTGCGTGTGTGGTGGTGTGTGCGTTGGCGGTGGTTGGTCGTGTGCGTGTGGGTTGTCGTGTGCGGTGTGGCGTGTTGGCGTGTGGGGCGTGTTTGGGGTTGCGTGTGTGGGCCGTGTGGGGTTTGGGTGTGGTGTGTGCGTGTGGGTGTGGCGTGTGTGGGGCGGTTTTGGGTGTGCGTGTGGGCTTTGTGCGTTGGGTGTGGGGGGGTTTTTGCGTTGGGTGTGCGGGTGCTGGCGGTGTGCGTGTTGGCGGTGTGCGTGTGTCGTTGTGGGGGCGTTGGTGCGTGTGTGCGTGTGGTGTGCGGTGTGCGTGTGTGCGTTTGGGTTGGCGTGTGTCGTGTGTGCGGTGTGTGTGGCGGTGGGTGTTGGGGTTGTGTGGTGTGGGTTGGCGTGTGGTGGGGGTGCGTTGGGGGCGGGTGGTGGTGGTGGTGGGTGTGGGTGTGGTGTGCGTGTGGGTGGTGGGAGGTGTGCGTGTTGGGTGGCGTGGGGCGTTTGTGGCGTGTGGTTGGCGTGTGTGGTGTGTGTTGGGTGGGTTTGGGGTGTGGTTGGCGTGTGCGGGTGGGGTGTGCGGTGTTTTGGGGCGGTGGGGGTTGCGGTGTGGTGGTGGTGTCGTGTGTTTCGTGTGGTGTGGTGTGGTTGGCGTGTGTGGGGGGTGGGTGTGGGGGGTGTGTGGGTTTGTGTGGTTGTGCGTTGGTGTGCGTTGTGCGGTGCGTGGGGTGTGGTGTGTGCGGTTGGGGGCCGGGGTGTGCCTTGTGCGGTGGTGCGTTGTGCGGTTTGCGTTTGGGTGTCTGGTGCGGTGGGTTTGTGGTGTGTGGTGTGGCGGGTGCGGTGTGCGTGTGTGGTGTGGCGTGTTGCGTGTGTGCGTGGGTTTGGGGTTTGCGTGTGGCGTGTGTGGTGTTTGGGGTGGGTGTGCGTTTGCGTGTGGGTTGGTGGTGGGTTTGGGTGCGGGTTGTGGTGGTTGGGTTTGGGTGGCGGTTGGTGTGCGTGTGGGGTTTTGGGTGCGTGTGTGCGTGTGTGCGTGTTGGGTGCGGGTGTGTGCGGTGTGCGTGTGTGTGTTTTGGGTGTGCGTGGTGGTGTGTGGTGGTGTGCGTTGTGCGTGTGTGGTGTGGCGGTGTGGGTTGCGTGTGTCGGGTGTGGGGGGCGTGGTGTGTTGGGGTGTTGGGTGGGCTTTGTGTTGCGTGTGGCGTGTGTGCGGGTTGGGTGCTGGTGTGCGTGTGGGTGTGCGTGTGGCGTGGTGCGTTTCGGTTGCGTTGGGTGTGGGGTGGTTGGTTGGTGTGGGGTTGCGTGTGGCGTGTGTGCGTGGTTGTCCGGGGGTGTGTGCGTGTGTGGTTGTGCGTTTGGTGTGTGGTGTGGCGGTTGGTGTGGGTGGTGGCGTGTGCGTGTGTGCGTTGGGGCGTGGTGCGTGGTTGTGCGTTGGTGGTTACGGTGTGTGCGTGTGTTGGTGGCGGTGTGGTGTGGTGTGTGGGTGGTGTGCGTGTGCGTTTGGCGGGGGGTTTTTGCGTTGCGGTTGTGCTGTGGCGTGTGTGGCGGTGTGCGGTGGTGGGGGGCGGTGGGTGTGCGTGTGTGCGTGTGTGCGTGTTTGGGGTGCGTGTGTGGTGTGGTGCGGTGGTTGGCGTTGGTTGTGGTGTGTGGTGTGGGGGTTTGTGGTTGGTGCGTGGGGGGTTTTGGGGGGGGGTGGTGTGGTGTGTGGTGTGTGCGTGTGTGCGTGTTGGGTTGCGGGTGGTGGGGTGCTGTGGGGTGTTTGTGCGTGGGTGGCGTGTGCGTGTTTGGGGTGCGTTGGGTGGTTGGGTGCGTTGTGGTTGGCGGTGGTGTGCGTGTGTGCGTGTGTGCGTGTGGTTTGGGCGGGTTTGGGGGTGCGGGCGTTGGTGCGTGGTTGGGTTGCGTGTGCGTTGTGCGTGTGGGTGTGTGGTGTGGGGTGTGTGCGTGTGGGTTTGGCGGTGTGGGTGTGGCGGGGGGGGGGTTTGGTGGTGGTGCGTGTGGTGGGGTGTGCGTGTGGCGTGTTGGGTGTCGTGTGTGCGGGGTTTGGGTGTGCGTTGGGTGTCGTGTGTGCGTGTGTGCGTGTGTGGTGTGGTGCGTGGGGTTTTGTCGTGTGTGCGTTGGTGCGTGTGTGCGTGGGCGGTTGTGCCGGTGTGGGTTGCGGTGTGCGTTTCGGTGTGCGTGTGCGGTGGTGTGCGGTGTGCGTGTGGCGTGTCGTGTGTGCGTGTGTGCGGGTGGGTTGTTGGCGGTGTGCGTGTGTGGGTGTGGTGTGCGTTGGGGTGTGTGTGGGCGTGTGTGGGGTGTTGGGTGGGGTTTGGGTGTGCGTGTGTGCTTGTGGTTTGGTGTGCGGTGTGCGTGTGGGGCGTGTGTGCGTGTGTGCGTGTGGTGCGTGTGTGCGTGTGTGCGGGGCCGGGGTGTGCGTGTGGTGCGGGCGTGTGGGTGTGGGTGTGCGTGTTGGGGGGGTGTGGGTGGGTGTGCGTTTGTGGTGGTGGGTGTGGGTTGGGTGTTCGTGTGGGGTGTGCGTGTGCGTTGGGGTTGGTGTGCGGTTGCGTGTGTCTGTGCGTGTGTGCGTGGTGGTGTGGGTGGTGGGCGTGTGTGGTGTGGTGTGGGGGTGGGTTGGTGGTGGTTGGTGTGGGTGCGTGGGGGTGGCGTGTGTGGTGTGGGTGTGCGTGTGGGTGTGTGGTGTGGTGGCGTGGGGTGTGCGGTGGGTGTGCGTGTGCGTGTGGCGGGGTGTTGTGCGTGTTGCGTGTGGGTTGGTGTGGCTGGTTTGGGTGGCGTGTGTGCGTGTGTTTGTGTGCGGTGTGGGCGGTGTGCCCTTTTTGTGCGTGGTTGCGTTGTTGGTTGGTGTGGTGCGTGTGTGGTGTGGGTGGTGTGCGGTGTGGGTTTCGTGTGTGCGGTGCGGTTGGTGTGCGTGTGCGGGTTGGGTGTGCTGTGTCGGTGGGGTTTTGCGTGTGTGCGTTGTGCGTGTGTCGTGTGTGCGGGTTTGGTGTGCGGGGTTTTGTGGGTTGGGGTGGGTTGTGCGGGTTTGCGTTCGTGTGTGCGTGGGTGGGTTGGTGTGCGTTGGGTGCGGTGGTTTGGGTGTGGGGTTGGGTGTGCGTGTGGCGTGTGTGCGTGTGGGGTGTGGTGGGTTTGGGTTCTGGTGCGTGTGGCCGGGGTGCGTGTGGGGCGTGTGCGTGTGTTTGGGCGTGTGGGGGGCGGGGTTTTGTGCGTGTTCGTGTGTGGTGGGTTTGGTGGTGCGTGTGCGTGGTGTGGTGTGGTGTGTGGTTGGTGTGGTGTGGGTGTGCGTGGTTGCGTGTGCGGTGTGCGTGTGGGCGTGTTGCGTGTGCGGTGTGCGGGTTTGTTTTTTGGGGGGGGTGTGGTTGGGGTGGTGTTGGGTGTGCGTGTGTGGTTGGGTTGTGGTGTGTGCGTGTGGTGGTGTGTGGTGTTTGGGTGTGGGGTGTGTGGTGCGTTGTGGGTGTGGCGTGTGTGGTGTGGGTTGCGTTTTTTTTGGTGTGTGGTGTGTGGTGTGGGTGTGCGTTGGGTGGCGGTGTGCGTTGGGTTGGCGTGGTTTGCGTGTGGGTGTGCGTGTGCGTTGGTTTGGGTGGGGTGTTGGTTGTGTGGTTGTGGGGTGTGTGGTGTGCGTGTGCGGTGGCGTGTGTGGGTGTGCGTGTGGCGTGTGTGCGTGTGGTGGGTTGGGTTGCGTGTGGTGTGTGCGTGTTGGCGTGTGTGGTGTGCGTGTGGGGGCGTGTGTGGTGGTTTGGGGTGTGTGCGTGGGTGGCTGTGCGTTTGGCTTTGTGCGTTGTGCGTGTGGGTGTGGTGTTTTTTGGGGGGGGTGGTGTGCGTGTGGGTGTGGCGTGTGGGGCGTTGGGGTTTTGGGTGTGCGTGTGGTGGTTGGTGTGCGTGGTGCGTGTGGTTGTGCGTGTGTGTGGTTGTGGGTTTGGTTGCGTTGGCGTGTGGGTGTGTGTTGTGGGTGTGTGTGTGCGGGGCGTGTGGCGTGTGCGTGTGGTGTGTGCGTTGCGTGGGTTTGCGTGTGTTGCGTGGTTGCGTGTGTGCGTGTGGCGTGTGTCGGTGGTGTGGGTGTGCGTGTTGGGTGGTGCGTGTGGTGGCTTTGCGTGTTCGGGGGGTGTGCGGTGTGCGTGTGTGGGGTGTGTCGTGTGGTGTGGTGTGTGCGTGTGTGCGGTGGGTTGTGCGTTTTGGGGGTGTGCGTGTGTGCGTGTGTGCGTGTTGGGCGTTGGCGTGTCGTGTGGGTTGTGCGTGGGTTTCGTGTGTGCGGGTTTGGGGGGTGTTGGGTGTGTGGTGGTGTGTGGTGTGCGGTGTGCGTGTGCGTGGGGGTGCGTGTGGTGTCGGTTGCGTGTGTGGCGTGTGGTGTGGTGCGGTGTGGTGTTGGGTGGGGGTGTGCGTGTGTGCGGGTGTGTTGGCGTGTGTGCGTTTTGGGGGTGCGTGTGGCGTGGGGTTTTGTGCGTTGGGGTGGTGTCGGTTGGGTTGTGCGTGTTGGGTTGGGGGTTTGGGTGTGCGGTTGCGTGTGGGTGTGCGGTGTGCGTGTTTTGGGGTGCGTGTGCGTGTGCGTTGGTGTGGCGGTTGGGTGTGCGTGTGCGTGTGTGCGTTGGGTGTGTGTGTGCGTGTGTGGGTTTCGGTTGTGGTGTGTGGGTGTGGGGTGGTGGGCGTGTGTGGGTGGTGCGTGTGTTGGGCGTGTGGTGGGGGTTTGTGTGTGCGTGTTTTGGGTGGTGGTGTGCGTGTGTGCGTTGTGCGTTGCTGTGGGGTGTGTGCGTGTGTGCGTGTGGTGGGCGTTTGTGCGTGTGTGCGGTTGTGGGGCGTGTGTGCGTGTTGGGTGCGTTGGGTGTGCGTGTGGGTTTGGGCTGTGTGCGTGTGGGGTGTGTCGTGTGTGCGTGTGTTGGTGGGGGTTGGGTTTGCGTGTGCGTGTAGGTGTTGGGTTGGCGTGGTGTGCGGTGGTGTGCGGTGTGCGTGTGTGCGTGTGCGTGTGCTTGTGGGTGGTGCGTTTTTGGGGGGTGGGCGTGTGTGCGTGTGTGGGTGTGTGGTGTGCGGTGGGTTTGGTGTGCGTGTGCGGTGTGTGTCGTTGGGTGTGGGTGTTGGCGTTGTGCGTGTGCGTGTGTGCGTGTGGCGTGTGTGCGGGTGGTGGGGCGGGGGCGTGTGCGTGTGGGGTGTGTGGTGGGTGTGGCGTGTGTGGGTTTGGGTGGTGTGGTGGGGGTGGTGTGGGGGTTGTGGGTGTGTGCTTGGGGTGTGGGTGTGTGGTTGTGGTGTTCTAGTGTGAGCGTGCGCATGTGTGCGTGTGTTGTAACGTGCCTATTCTTGTCTATCGTTACCTTAACTTAAGTTCCTAAATTTGTATTATTATTGCTAGATATATTTACACTACATCTTTAGGTCTCTTTTTTCTTTCAATAATTAAATTTTGGAATGTACTTCGATATTTTCACGTTAGTGTACATAATTACGAGTACTACTGTAAATATGTTATGGTCTAAGTTTTGTGCGCAAATGCGAACTCATGAAGCTTAATTCATTCCCTTTCCATTTCTTCTGCCGTCCAGTTCAGTAGTTTACCTTTTTTAAGTTTTGCTTCCCTTGTATAAGGTATTTAAGGCTTTTAATGACATTTTTGTATGTATTGTATTTAATAGGGTACAAGCGCACGTCTCTACATTACGGAAACCGCTTGTGTTAATAAAAAGCTGAAATTTTAATGAATTTCGTATTCGCAAAGGCAAGGTGGTGACGTCATAAAGTTAAATAAAATGGCGTGGATGATATGCAACTTTATCTTGAAGGATTAAAAATGGGGATGCCTTTGTATCATTACCGCTTGCTGTTAGTTTGCCTGCGTTTGTAGTTTTTTTATTGGAATGTATAAGGTATGAAAATTACCTTACATATATGGTCTACAGTTCGTTTATTGGTACCTTATTGACAAATGGAAATTACCTTTATCGTATGTTTGTTTTATGAATGCAAATGAAATTCTCCTACTACACTGCATTTTAAAGCAAAGTTATCTTAAGTGCAAGAAACATAAGTAAGAAGTATCCTTTTATACAAAGTATGTTTTAAGCAAACAAATCAGTTAGTGTTATTTTAATATGGTTATAAGAGAACAGTTGTTTCTGTTTCTAAGATAAAAATGTTTGAGTCCATAACCTATAGTACTGTAATATTTGTTGAAATATGTCAGTATACGTTTCCTTATTACTAAATACAGTGCTGATCATATTACAAATTCAATTTTAAGTAAAGTTAGATTATATGCTTATGTAGTTTGTGTTAAATTAGTAACTATTTAAAATGATAAAATTTTACGAGGAATATCGTTTTGGTTGTTTTATGCTGGAATTATTCCGACATTTTGCTTTATTAAATATACATCTAAACACAGTTGTTTAGTGTTTATCCATATTAGTTATTACGCTATTATGGTACAACTTTCTCAATTTTTGTTGTATTTTAATATTATTAAACCTATAAATTGAATGACGACCGAAACAAAGAAATGCTTTACTGATTACACTTACGGATATATCTATGCCTCTCTCACGACCTGTTCAAAAGGAGTTCTCAATTACAGTAAGTTTCATAAGTTTGTACCTCACTGAGCTAGACGGTGGTGCAAATTACCTGTTTAATATACCGATCAATCACACCTAATTTTTTATTTGTTATAAGTTAACTTTATACAACGTTGGACTCCGATGTAGTTGTCAGTAGTTGCATTACATTTACAGTATATTAGTTTGAGTTTTGCTTTCGTGCATTGTACGTTTACATTTACAGTATATATTTATATTTTTGTGTATTGTATGTTTTCATTTACAGGATTTATATTCATGTAAGTTGTGTTTTATATCTTATGTTTACATTTATTGTGTGTTTATGTTATTATATTTTTGTGAATTTTACTTACCTATAATTCAAAATGCATGCTCAACATTTAAGAAAGTATGAAGTGATTTCAGAATTACTCTGTCATGGAATAAAACCTTGTTTAACTCAGGATCAATGTAGAAGTTAATTACGTGGTATTTTAGCAACAGAAACCTTTTTACAACTTTAAGCAATAATGATTTACCTCCTGCAGTTAATGATTGTTTAAGATTTAAATCGCATTTAATACATTTAAAGAGACGAATAGATTGTTGTCAATTTAATGATGATACAAAATCAAGTAACGAGAAATTCATTTCAGATTTATGTCTAATTAATGATACTTCAGTTTCCTTTAGTCCAAAAAAATTACAGTGTATAAATGGCGAATTCAATTTTCAAGAACTAATCCTCATGAACGTGTTATGTCATTTTGAGAGAAAGTCGAGGACTTATGTGAATTCCGTCATTTCAGTTATTCAGATTTATTTGTGTCAAGACAAGATTTATTTTCCGGTATAGTTTTACAGTGGTTTAGAAATACAAAAGCTACAGTTAATACTTGGTCAGATTTACGTATATTATTGCAGATCAGGCACTTTTTAAAAGATTACCTACCCCTAAGTCTCAAACAGAAATTGTTTCACAAATTCAAAGAAATTTAAATCCATATTTTGCATCCCATATTGGTATAAAAAAATTCTCGTCCATTAATGAATTAAATGAAGTATGTACAGCAGTTTAAGATTTAAAATTTCATACAGGAAGGTATAAGTCGCCTCCTAGAAAAGTGTTGGTCTTTTAAAACTTGATTTAGCTTGTTCATCTGAGTCAACCATCTACCTGTAATACAGTTACTGAAGTTTAAGTTATTTCTTCCAGTATGTGTTGGAATGTTTACAATAGTTCTACTCGATGGATAAATTGTTTAGTGATCCTTCTATAAGTCAAGGTATTATTTTAGGGATGAACTTCGGTTCTATGTTTGGAATTAAGTTAGATTTACGTTTGAAAGCTTATAGTACGTCTCTTTCAACTAGTGCTTCTTCGCATGGCAGTGTTGAAAACATTTGTGTATCTCCCGTTAGGATGATTGAATCTTATGGATCTCTTACCTCTCAACAAAAACTTACCTTAGCGAAAACTATCTTAAAGTTTGACGAATTAATTTCAGATAAACTAGGTAGTACTACATTAATTGAACATCGTATAGATACCGGTGATGCCTTACCTATAAAATAGCGACAATATTTATTATCTCCGGCAATGCAAAAAGTCGTACACCACGAAACAGTTAGGTGTGATTAAAGAGGTAAGCAGCCCTTGGTCATCTCCTATGCTTTTAGTTAAGAAAAATAATGGTGAGTATAGAGCCTATTATGATGCCCTTACCTCGTACCAATCCTATTTTAAACTCTTTTGGTTCGGCTAAGTTGTTATCTTCTATTGATTTATCTATAGCATTTTCGCAAATTAGTTTAGAAAAGAAGTAGTGTGCAAAAACTATATTCACTATTCCAGATAAAGGTCTTCAGACATTGCAAAGGTGTATGGAAAGAATATTCGGTCCCTCTCTTTTAGGCGAGCAAGTGTTCGTATATTTAGATGATATTATAGATGCCTTTCCAGATTTTCAGTCACATATCGATACATAAGTTTCATAAGTTTGTACCCCACTGAGCTAGACCGTGGTGCAAATTACGTTTTTAATATACCGATTAATCACACCTACTTTTTTATTTGTTATAGTGTGCGTGTCCATGTGTGATTGTATGCGTGTGTGGGTGTATGCGTTTATCTGTGCGTGTATGTGCGCATGTGCTTATGTGTATGTACGCGCGCGCGTGCGTTCGTGTTTGTTTATGTGCGAACGCGTGTGTGCGTGAGTGCATGTGTGAGTGTGTACGTGCGTGTGTACATGCGTGTGTGCGGGTGTATGCGCGTGTGTGAGTGTGTGCGCTAGATGTAACCACGATCAGAACCTATTAGAGAAATATACTATTAGCTTTTTACAAAATTTCAAATTCCCCGCCATAACAGTTAAATATACTTATAAAATACACTACTAGGTGGAGCCATGATCAACCTCTATTACAAATATATTACTAGATGGCACCACCAACAAACATACAAAACCAACCTATCAGAATGCAGAGCATTAGGCCTCCAATCAATGTCTGCCAAAACAAAAATCGCCGCCAAAAGAGAAGTGGCCACAACCAATCAGAAACCAGTGGGCCTGCGATTAAGTCCTCCAATCAGAACGCGCCGTCTGGGGCTGTATGCGCACGCACAACCAATCAGCTGGAAGGCAGTCTGATCTACCCTTAAGCCGTCGAATCAGAACGCTCTGCCTGGTGTTGTATGCGGGCGCAAGTCCAGTCAGATTGAAGTGGACGTGGTCACGTGGAGGAAGAGCGGATCTTGTGCCCCCCCCCCACTTTCCTCTCTGTCCCTTTTAATTTTAACGTCATCTGATTAAAAGTGGTGGGGGATTACTAGTCCCATTCTACTGGTGTTCAATTTCTGTCCTATATCTGCATAACGATTAATTTAATAAGAAAATGTATAACTATATTTTTTAAAGAAAACTTACATACTTAATTTTTTTTTATAGTTTTTTTATACTTAGCAAAGTAAGGCTAAAAATGAATTAAATAACATTTGATATGGATATTTTTATAAAATTGTAATTTTTTAAAGTAATACCTATATATCTATTAACGTCTAACTGACATGAAGTTTTAAATGTCCATCTGACATAGATTATTGTTTTTGTTTTTACAATGTTACTTACCTTCGTTATAAACGTATTAACAAAGAAGTTGCATAATCATCCTAAAGAAATATAATTATTAAACTTATTTCATTTACTTCAATTTCCACTTTGCAGGTTGGAAGGTCGTGTGTTGTTCCAAATCAGATATTTTAAATTTAAAGTCAATGATGCAGTTATCATAAGAATTGTAATGTAGTATAATTGGGCAGACACGCATAAATTATGGAGTAAGAAAAGAATGCGGAAGGTCAATAAGATTATTGTTGACGTGATTGTGGTATTTGTAGTTTAATAATGGCTTGGACTTTACTTTCTAATTAAAAATTATGCAAATTAGCCAAATTCTAATTTATCAAAGTTTTAAGTTAGATTACCAAAATTTTACTACAAAATAAATACTTAGTATATACTTACAGGAAGTATTTAATAAAATCCAATCATTACACGACAATAAATGACCAATAAAACATTTAAAAAGTTGTATATACTAATATAAACATCACAGCACCTAAACCTTGTTTCTCAGTAAGAGGTGCGTTCCGCAAACAAGATCAACTTCAATTGGATAGAACGGCTCGGTATTTACTCCCACTCAAAACCTTCACCATTTTAGTTTGACTGTCATTTGCATATTTCTGTACGTTATTAATTGATTCCTTTTTTTGTATTATTTTGTTTGCCAAAGTTTTAGCAAACAAATTTGTTCATATAAGAATTATATTTCGTTTGTGAAGTTTCAAACCTTCAAAATATGAGTTTGACACCAAGTGTGAGTAAGGCGAACATATATCTCTTGTGAAAACACGTACGCCTTTAAATTTGGTTCATTTATCATTCATAAATGACACATTTTTAGCGTGTATAAGCATATTTTGTGTGATGCCTGACATCAGAATGACGACAAGTATTACAAACATTCAGCGAACACGAAATCGATTATACTAAATATTTTAATTAAAGGAAATTCCTTTTTGTATAGGAATTGCAAAGTCAACGATTTAACGTACAGTTAAAGAATACAGAAAGACAGATACTGTTGTCCGATCTAAACATTCCAGAGGACGACCGGCTACAGTGTGGCACGCTTTGATGAAACTATCTACGTATCAGTCCGTCAAATATTACAAACTTTTTACAACAATTAATTACTTCGATAAAATATTAAACGAAATTCGCAATCGTCACGATTTACCACAAATGTGTACATGGAGATATTGCAAACAGTAATAGATACAAGATGGGCGAAACGGGGAAGAAGTTGAGCATTTACGTGATCATTAACAATTTATACTTAATTTATCCCGTTACTGAGGTATAGGTTCACAACGAAAAATGTGCGTTTTCTAAAAACCTCCATATTTTATACAATTTTTTGGACGGCGATAATGGACAATAATGGATAATTGTTTATCATGGTACAAACTCATTATTATTTGGAACGATGTCTAATTTTTATAAACATTAACACACATGTACCTATTATATTATTAAAATCGTAATCACATAATTTAATTTAATTTAATCAGAAATTGTCTTCCTCAGAACTTTCACACAAACTACCCTCGTTATCAGCACTAACGGAAATATTTATAATCATGTCCATTATTCCATCTAATTTATACATTTCTTCTTCTTTAATGGTACCTACGTTTCTAATCGGCAGAGGTAAGATTTTCAAGTACAGCGTGCACAAGAAGTTGCTGCACATTACTTTTTACTTTTTGAAACGATGATCTTGGAATTTTCTCGAACTTGCGATATGATAATCAGATATTTTTTGCCACGAAACCCATCTCGTGGCCAATATACAAAATGAGGAGGCGTTTTCCTTTGCCTGTATTTGGTTAATAATATATTGGTCGGTTCAACTCTTTTCTTTAGTGTGAACTACGCTTGTCCATGTTTCATCAAGGTAATAAATTGCTTACCCTTCATTCCTAAATTGTACCTTTGAAGTATTTGCATCTCTACCTTATTATACCATTACGTTTAATTAAATCACTTTTTTCCGATAATCGTTTATTAATAGAGTTATTAATGAACTATTTAGAGAAATTGAAGGTTAATATATTACTTTTCGTTGTGATATCTGAAACGCAGCCAAAATAGTTATTTAACAAACAAGTGTGTTGATAGAGGCCATTAAAATTAAAATATTTTAATGCGTGAGCGAAGCGAACGCGTTAATGATCAAGACCAATAATTACCAATTAACACATGAGATAAAAACTTCAAGAATTGTATCGTGATCTATGAGTCCGTCAGGAGATGCGCCCATAAAAGGATATTCTGCATCTACAAAAATTCCAGATTCTCTAACGTCTAGATTGCTTATCTTGACAAACATATCCTTCACATGAACTTCATTTCTAATACCATATTCCATTGTTTTTGATTTTATTGGTAACTTGTTTAGCAAGGCTTTTACTAGATTTTTAGTGTTAGTATTTTGTCTCATTTTGCAAATTGTTCCAAAGTTACTAGCAGTTATTCTATTAGCCCTTTCTTCTTGCCAGGTAGGATTTGAATGTTGACCTATCGTGTTATTAAATATTTCGTCCCGATTAATGTTTTTAAGTTCGATTAAACATTTAATTTTAGCCACTGCAAGTTCGTATTCACTTTTATCTTTTTCATTGTCTATGACAGCACCGTAATCACTATCTGCGTTAAAAACACATGTTCTTCTTTTTGAAATTTTGTGAATCCTCTTTCTTACATTCGTTGCATATTCTTTAGTGAATCTGCCCACTTCTCCATGTGAAAACTGCTGTAATACAATGTCAACAAAAGCACCTCGGCTATTATAAGAAATGGCTGCTGCCCTACACCTAGTTTCATAAGAACCACGTAAGGAAAAATTTATTCTTTTTCCACCCACTAACTTATTCACAATCGAGTTATAATTCTCAACACTATTATTGTCTACATCATGCAGCAAACTTGCAGAATTGTTTGCAACACGCACGAGTGCACGCTGAAATTCTTCGAAAATTGGAGATCTTTTTAATTTGTGATGAATGTTACATTCACCAAGTTTTTGTCCTTTGCAAAATTATTTTAGATTTCCGTTTTCCATGCAGTTTTCATGGTCACCAAGTACATGTCGTGGTCCATTAATTATATCGTGTCGTAAATGTTCTATCTTTTTAGCTAATGGAAAACTTTCTTGCTTTCTGTGTTTTACCGCACCTACGATCGCACTTCTAAATCGTAATAAATTAGACGTAATAAATGATTTAACTATGGCGTCTACTTTGGGTCTCTTAGTAAGGTCCTTTATTTTTTGACAAAAGTTTCGCAGTATATGATTTCGGCATTCAATTTTTTTAATGTAATAGTTTGGTCCATAAGGTTTACTTTCCAATATTTTCTTATAGACGCTGCTATCACCATCTCCTATTAAGTATTTGTATCGTAAATTATACATCTTCAATGAGCACCTAAAACCATCTAAAATAATAGCTGGTTCCATAGATGTAGAAGTGCCGGTCCAGTTCTTGTAGCATTTATGTTCCGGTAATATGTCACTAACCTTATATTTTTCACAGAACCTACAGTATTTGTTTTTTACCCCCATGTACAGAACCTTTTTAGTTCTAAAACTATTTATACTTGCCACACCAGACAACGCGTTATAATTTGTTCGGTAGGATCTCTTCGACCATGCTCCATCGACAATTACTGTTGTATAAGGTACACCATCTGTATCGATGTCACCCCGATTGCCAAACGCGATTCTTCTGCACCCGCAGCTAACATATCATTTAAATTAACTTGGTGTATGGTTTCCTCTGCTTCAGACTGATATTTTAGAAAGGTTTTTGATGACATACAAGGTACATCCAATGAGGACAAAAACTCGCTTGTTTGAGTGTGGCCAATTCCAATAGAAATTGCACCACAGACAGCAGATTTATTAATGCCTTTCAATTCGCCTTCTGTAGAAACTCTTCTCTTTTATTGCATACTTCACACTGAAAGGTTAATAAACTTTCCAAGCCTAGTCTTTTTTCAGAAATTAAACGCATATTGAAGAAACTGCAGCCAAATCCATCATGTTTCAGAGATTTCAAGGATTTCAAAAGTGCAACCAAATCAACTACACGCCGGCCGGTGATATTTTCGTCCATTTCATTTTTTTCGACCATACTGTTTGTTGCATCAATTTCTAAATCGGGAAATTCTTCCAAATCAACATTGGATGTAATGTTTTCTTGGAAACTCTTGTGATGGCGAGAAGAATTGCTAAAAAAAGGGTAGAGGATAGTTATTAATATGATGAAATCCACAGAAAATGTAGCGAGATTAGGTAATAAAATTCATAATTCGCGAAGTTATGTACCAATAGAAACTTCTTATGATTAAATCATTGTATTTTTGCCCACCCTGTACCAATCTGAAGCAACATGTGATACATTTTTTAAATCGGCTCAGTAAGGGAAATCCGGAAATTGAAAAAAAATGAAGTCGTTCAAAGATTTACGGAAAATTTTCGAATTTTTTTGCAAATTAGTTGTGATACTGTAAATAAATACCTATAAATTTTTTTCGGTAGGTACATACATGACAATACAGCGGTATCAAACTTATTAGATTTAATTAATGGATTTCAAGCAGTATTTGTGCTATTCCATGAAAACTTGAAAGTAACACATTTGATACGGATATAAATTTATACATTTGCAAATTTACGTTTGTCTACAACTTGTTACTAGAACAATATTTTTCTATACTTGTTTAGTTACGGTATAATCCGATTTACTTGTCCTAAAAAAACTATTCATACCCTAGACGTAAGGTAAACAAAAATCTACTTGAGCAGTGTACGATTTTTTGCATAAAGGTAGGCGCAAAATAAAATTCTGTCAGATGTACTGTAGAGCCTTAAAACCAAAAAACTTAAAATTGTAATTTGAAAGAGTTTTGTTATCAAACGTACGAACGGAGGGATTGGATTTTATTAGAAATCAAGGTATTCATGAAATTTATTTGACATCTATAATGTAGTTTGCCTACACCAAAATCATTGACAAAAGTGGTATATTAAACGTTCCATTTCTCAAACGAAATCGTTCATTAATGAGACTATAAAGGTTTTAATTAAACTTGATGACATAAAGATAGGGACGTAAATGTCTCAAAGCTACACTCTGTTCCATCTTATTTTATATCAAAGCAGACCATGGTATTTTTCTGTAATGGTATTCCGATTTGTTAAAATGGAAGGAAGTCAATTTCATGCCATCCTGTCAAAAGTAATCGTGCTCTGTTGCCTACTTAAGTAACGCATATGATAATCAAATCTCATATTGAATTAATAATAATTTGTTGAGAAAATGTCAAATTCATCGCAAAGGGTACAAAGCCGCAAATTTTAAGGTTCTATAAGCATCTTAAAAATAGTGCAGCTAGGAAAAGTAATGGGGAACTTATCGTAATGGTGTCGGATATACTTCAAGTAAGTAAGAACTTAAATCACTTTTTCGTGCGCACATTAAGTGTGTATATGGTATTCGGTTTTACATCGAACTGCCCAAGGCATCATAACAGCAAGAGTTAAAGCCGACATATCATGGTAAAAGCGGAAAGATCTAAAACGGCTAATTTGGCAATTTAACTCGAAAAATGAATATTTTACTTGGAAAAATTGTATCTTCACGTTAAAGCAGCTTTCGATTTTAATAAGGGTCGAATGACATTGTCTAGAATTTTGAAATCAACGGGTTACAAACACAAACGTATCAATACAGAAAGTTTTATATGAAAAACACGTCGTTGTAGCTAAAATCAGATTTTTGCGAAAAATTATGCAGTTCTAAAGTTCCAGCCAAGATATCAGATCTGTGTATCTATACGAAACGTGGATTTATCGAAATGTCTCTAATATACATCATTGGGTGCACGATTCTGACATCAAAAGTAATCCATCTAAAATTAAAAGTGTAGGTAAAAGGTAAATCATTTTACAAGCGAGGTGTGATTTAGGGTTTTTGTGAAACTGCGACTATTTACTCGAATCGGGGAACGAGAATCGGGATTATCATAAACCTATCAACGGGGTCTGGTTTCAAAATTGGGTGATTAAACAGCTGATTCCTCCGCAGACTAAAGTACTCGGAAATCATTTGGTGCAGTTAGACAGGCCACCATCATTTTCAAGTAAGGAATATCAGCTGCAGGCGTGGTTAGCTACGTACAGGGTCGATATTAAAAGTAAAATTTAAAAAAAAGCAACTGTGGAACCAAACTCAGCTTTCTAGGTCCAGAGAGGAAAGTTATGGAGTTGATAATATTTGGATTATAGGTATGAAGTTTTAGGATTGCCTCCTTACCATTGTCAATATAACCTTATTGAGATGCCATGGGTTTTTTTGTAAAAATTATTACAATAAGCAAATAAGTTTTGAACTTCCGTCGGTTTAAATATTCTCAATTTTTGTTCGCACACGGTAAATGTTATTTCAAATGATTTCGAGAAACATATGGTAAATTTTTGGATTGAAAATATTCCACCTGTTATTATAGCGCTAGGAGAATCCGATTGAGATTCAGATAGTTATTGGATTCAGATTTTTCTGGTGTCGTTATACAGTTGGAATATTTAGTTTTCGTCAGTTCTTGTGGATACCAAAGCAACAATGCGGTGGTCGATTCTATTTAGATCCGAGTTAAATGGATACATTTCTAGTTATTTACCTTCGTGAACACGTTACAGTCAAGAAAAGAACGACGAATAAGATTTCATTACAAAACCAAATCATAACATTGAATTATTTATGAAAACGAGCTTTGTATTTTCTGGATAAGTTAAATTAAATGGATTTTCTGGTTACGTATTGGCCTCGCGACCAAATAACTAAATTTGTATATACACTTGCCGAAAATACTGAATCTTTTTAAAATTTTGTTCCAGTTTCATGGTGCAAAATAAAATAAAACATTGTATGTACCACGGGCATAATTGTAGATTATGGCTCTCAGGAATATAAAAGCCCTCCGCTTCACGTCGGGCTTTTAACATTCCCTCAAGCCATAATCTTCTGAGTATGCCCTTAATACATAAATATCTATTATATGCCTCCAAATGCGGGCGTAATGTAGTCTTTATAGCACGGAAATGTAATTGATGCTAAGCAGCATGATTGACATGTCATGATATATAATAGCAATATCACAGTATCTTAGTAACAACAAATTAGCCTACTGTCGACTTTATTTCACTGCATTTGCGTTTAAAAACTTGCCGAAAATACTGAATCTTTTTAATATTATGTTCCAGTTTCATGGTGCAAACTAAAATAAAACATTGTATGTACCACGGGCATAATTGTAGATTATGCCCTTAATACATAAATATCTATTAAGATAAGTATGAAATCTCCTTTTTGAAACGTTCATCACGAAAATAGGCAACATTGTAACAACAAAAACAATCATTTATGTCAGATCGACGATTAAAGCGTCATGTCAGGTAGAGGCTACTAGATATCTAGATGCTAAAATTAAAAAAATTCCAAAGCTACCCGCTCCTACAAAAATATAGATAATGCATTTTAAACATTGTCCATCTTATTTAATTAATTTTTAACGCATCTTGGCTTCACGTTAAAATACCTTATAAAGAAAAGTTATGTTACTTAGATTTATCACCAAATCTAATCAGCTCCAGGAGAAATGAAATACAACATTTCTATTCCGTACATGTGATGGCCCTTGAGTTATAGTGGACACTAACACACACATACGCACGCACGCACACACGCACACACACAAACACACAAACATACAAACACACACACAGACGCACGCACGCACACACACGCGCACACACACACACATACACACACACACACACACGCGCATACACGCACACACGCACACACGCACACACGCACACACACACACACACACACACACACACACACACACACACACACACACACACACACACACACACACACACAAACACACACACAAACATACACACAGACACACACACACAAACATACGCACTGATGCCACATGTAAGCGACTTTAGATGCTGACACAACAATGCCCGAAGACAGGGATGGCTTAAAAATATTAGCGTCATGCGAAGGTTGTAAAGAAATTGCGTAAAATCACTCCATTTAGCTGACTTAAAACAACACAAGCTTCTACCAGTGTTGTGACCAACAGAGAAATTAGAGAGAGTAGAAGTTGCATCTATTAGACAATGATAGATAGACCTAGTGGGGAACGAACTGAAATTTTATAAACAAGTGGGTTTTTGTAAGAAGGGATTTTCATTTGTGTGAAATCACATCAAATAGCAAATATTTCGGAAAGTATGAGCAGAGAATTATTACTACATAAAATTGAAATTATGGACATTAAAATCGCTTAGAATTGAGATATCGTAAGATGTAAACTGAACCAGAAGGTAGTCAACCTTTAAACTAAGGTAATCGAATAAGTCTTACCAAAAACGTAAAAGTGGAATTTCACAAACTTAAGTTTAAAATTATTGAACCACGTCACGTCGAATTTTTTATTCTCCGAAGAAAAAGTCTTTTCAAGCGATGTTGCCCTTGAGATAGGCACAAACTCCTCATTTACATCGTAAGTTGAGTGAAGATTGCTTTGGGAAAACTGCAAGTTTAGCGAATCGCAGTTTAAGGAGAAGGCCTTTGTTTCAGATGGAAATAAAATGTCAGTTCGTAATTGTTCAAAACTTCCCATTACTGAGGCCGCTTGGACCCTGCCCTCCTGGACATCCGATTGGGACAGTATTTTACGCCTGAAATTACTTACCCTAGAAACCACAGCCACAAAAGCACAAAAACCCAAAAGCGCAAAAGCAGAAAAGCACAAAAGCACTAACGCGCAAAAAGCACAAGAGCAAAAAAGCAGAAAAGCAAAAAAGAACAAAAACACAAAAGCACAAAAGAACAAAAACACAAACGCACAAAAGCAGAAAAGCACAAAAACACAAAAGCACAAAAGGGCAAAGCACACACGCACAAAAGCACAAAAGCAAAAAGCACAAAAGCACAAAAGCACAAAAGCACAAAAGCACAAAAGCACAAAAGCACAAAAGCACAAAAGCACAAAAGCACAAAAGCACAAAAGCACAAAAGCACAAAAGCACAAAAGCACAAAAGCACAAAAGAATAAAAGCACAAAAGCACAAAATCACGAAAGCGCATAAGCACACAAGGAAATAAGCACATAAGCGTATAAGCACATAAGCACAAAATCACAATAGTAAAAACGGCCAAGAGCACTAGAGAGCACTACTAAAACACAATATAATAAAAGCACAAAGAACAAAAGGACGGGAGCGAGAGCACGGTAGCACGAGCGCACGTGAGCACGAGAGTACGAGACCACGAGATTACGAGAGCTCGAGCACACGAGAGCAACGATAGTATGAGAGTATCCGAGGCTGTATTTGATCCTGAGGGAATTAAACAATTTGGAGTTAAATATAACAACGAATCGATATTTGTATAAACGCCCCTTATAATGAACTTATATCTCTTAAGACATTTCTCTTAATAGACCATTGAGAATTTGAAAAAATTAACAATAATAGAGATTATGTATGTGTTTTTTTTTATATTATATATGTAACATTAACAGATATGGTAATAAACAAAAAATTCTGAATGAGATATATAAATAAAATTTTATAGACGAAGGCGTATTACGTTAATTGGTGCTATATTCCAAATATGAAGTTTCATTCATGTTTGTCAAAGAACAAGAATACACAAATGTAAAATTATGCATATTTAAACGTTATTTGTATTTTAGTATTTAAAAGAAGCAATAATGTACTACCTTGTAAAATTGTGGTTATTCCCAAAAAAGCAATACTGAAATTAACATTGCGTGTTTAATGATACAATAAGTAAACGTAAATTTGGTTAATGTTTATCCTAATATTTACTACGTCATTGCAATATGGTTAATAAGCGTGTATGTATGCCTCATTAAATCTGTATTTTTTTAAATTCGAGGTATGCATACAAATCTGTAATATTGCACGATGAACAATAAGCATGTTAATTGTTGCAAATTTTTTTGTTTTTACTAACTTTAGGAATTATTATTTGACTTAAATAAATTAAAAATACTAACATAAACTTATTCATGTATCATACTATCTTACCTCCAAATAAACGTACGTAATAATACGATGTTAAAATCCTTTGGCGTAACAGTGTTATCGTCATGCCATAAGTACTTCCTTTTCCAGAATATTCACTTTTTTTACAACTAAAGTGTAAATATTCCAAATAATGAATTAAAAAAACCCTAGCTATATCAATTATAAAAAATGGAAACTACGCATACTTTAAACTGTGTAGCTTGATGTACGTTTTTTACTCTCCTAAATATTATTTAATTTAAAAAAAAGCTCTTTTCTATTCATTGTACATATTTGAATTTCCAATAAAAAAAAATTAAGATACAATCAATAGGTATATATATTACACACCTCGCCTGTTAAAATTAATACTCCTATATTATAATAATAGTATCTTAAAGCAATACTGCTTTAAATTATAGAATTTTATTTTTTCCAAATTATTAACAAGGACGTTTTCGGTTTTTTGTGCTTTAATTGTATCATAAAAAAACCAATTTTTTATTTGAATTGTTAAATCATAGTTATCATACTCTCATAAATCTTTTAAAAGCAAATTCGTATAACCTGATAACCTTAAAATATTTTTTAATAAAACGATATTTGTATGTCATTCTTTTTTCCCATGATATCATCACTGAATTTAAGTATCCTATAAAAAATCATCTGTTCAAATTGTATATTTTTATTTTAATCTGATACTACTTTGAAGGAAAAAGGTAAAATGCATCTTAGTATCGTGACACAAAATAGACAATTTGCAGGAAATTCCTGGAATATTAAAATCTCCTCAATTTGTCTGACATAATAAATAAAGAGGGTGAATCATAAACTTCCCTTGTTTTTTTATACTACGCAAACTTAGTAAATCTTCCTACCGCAGTACACCTTTCCCTAGGTTTTTACAGAAAAAACTTCAGATTTATCAAAAATATCTAGGTATATTATATTTTTCTATTGATCAAAGATAATGTTTATATAAAATGATGTGTATGTACACGCATGCATACATGCGTTTGGGAGAAATCCAGCGGCGAGAGGGCGGTTCATTATGGACAGTTTTTGGTTTTTATCAAATATTTCTGAACATTTCAAAGATATAAAAATACAAGTGTATAGATTTTAAAACTATAAATTATGTTCCATGTAATTTTTTGCTGCGATGCGTAATTTGGCAGTAAAAAAATTCAAGTTATCATGTATATGTTTATTAACGTCTATCTGACATAAAGGTTTAAGCGTCTGTCTGACATAAATGATCACTGTTGTTGTTACAATGTTGCTAATATTCATTATAAATGTATTTCAAACGAGGTTGCATTGGCTTAAAATTATCAATTATTTTATACATTTTTCTTTATTTCAGGTTCAGAAATCAAAATAAGCCTTATCGCTTGATATTAAGGAATTATATTTGTATTGTTTCGTTTCTGTTAACTTTCACTTTGTAGTTAGGGAAATCACGTGTTGTTAAACACCAGATGCTTAGATATCGCGTCCCCAGATGGCGCATAGGGAAATGACCTTGTAAATTATCGTAATTGATACAAAACCAAGACCGAAATATGTGCTCGTGGCTTTAAACGGTTACTGATAATACTGAGAATACGGCGACCAGCTCACGTGCCCGCCCACCTGTCGTGGCGTGGCTAAGTGCTTGTACGGGGCTAAACGCGCCGTGGGGGTTTTGAACTCTATGAGGCCAACCATAACGACAAACCATGCATCTCCAAGTTAATTGTAGCCATGACTCGCGGGCTTGTGGATGCGTGGAATCTTGGCTGAACCGCCCGAAGGAGACAGCCTCATTAAAAACCTAAACCGTAAAGAGGTGAGGATCGTCCTGATGGGATGCGTGGCTATCTAGAAGATCAGCAACTACTGGTTCCCACCTCGGAGTACCACCAGCAACTCCGTCGTATTAAGTCGCCCTGTACACAAGTGGGGACACATATGGAACACGAAGGTAACAAAAATACAAACACCCAGCCCTCCGACGAGCCATGTACCGGGCAGCCTAAAAAGCGGTCCGGAGCAGCCAGGGGACAGCCTAAGAAGGGGCGTACGAAGGAAGCGGGCTCTAATCAGTATGTCTCCTAGTCCCCTTCTTTAGAGATCGGGCAGCCCGGGAGCTCTAAGCGACTGGGAGCACCCAACACGTCTGGGACGTAAAAGCGACACAGGTCAGATGGCAGTACTCCGCAAGGACCTGCCATAAAAATTAATACTGGGACCCATAGTGATACCAGGACCTTTACTGAAGCGATCCATATAAACCTGCACCACTCGTCACTCCTCAATGTGTACATGATAAAACATCAAATTGATGTAGCATTGGTCCAAGAACCTTGGACCCACAAAGGGCAAATTAAACGACTTGTGATGAAAGGGGGATGGCTTATTGCTAATCCATCTGAAGTCCATAAAATATCTTGCATTATTTCCAGAAATGGCGTGAAATGATTGCCTACACGGGACTTTGTTACAGAGATCTGGTGGCAGTAAAATTTACAGTGGAGGGGATAGGAAGTAGAGAACAACTGGCGCTCAGATCTACATACGTACCATACGACCATCCTGGTCCAACCACAAACCCATGAGGTCACACGATTGGTGGAACACTGCCAGCGCAAGGGGTTGTGGAACTTCCTGCTCTGTTACGATTCCAAATCGCACCATACAATTTGGGGCAGCACGGGCACCAATAAAGAAATTACTTGATTAGTAATAATCTAGAACTAGCCAATAGAGGCGATCTACCGACCTTTGTTAATATTACACGGATGGAAGTGATTGATATAACAATCGGGACAGTAGCTGCTTGTAGCCTAGTTCACGAATGACATGTATCGTATGAGCCCTCTCTTTCCAATCATAGATACATACGCTTTAACATAGGACAAAACGCACCCGCTGTGGTCTATAATAGGAACCATCTGGGATGTGTATAGGGAGATACTAGCTGATAAACTTTGGGACTGTTCTGCTAAAGCAAACAATTCAACGGAACTTGAGGTCCTCGCAGAGGCATTATAGACTCGTACCAAGCAAGCGCACGATATAAGAGAGGAGAACCTCTACTGTACTTAGTGGCACGAGAGACTATCTCAGAGGCAAAGGGAATTGATATAAAGCCTCGATTACCAAATATAAGAAGGCCATAAGAATGGCCAAACGGGACACTTGGAGGAGGTATTGTGAAGAAATTGAACAAATCGCTAAAGGTTACAGGCAACAAAGAGCTCTAACAGAAAGGAACAGAGCACAGAATAGCTCCTTACCGAAAGACGGTGGAGGGTATACAAAAACCGGGAAGGAAACCTTAAACCTTATGCTTTAATCGCACTTCACCGGAGCAAAAACCCTCATTTCGACGGACAAAGGTAAACCAATAGCTCTGCATCCCATTTCCAGGGGGAAAAGTGATCGGGAACTTGACCGTTAGGTGACTAACCCAAGAAAATTTACGTGGGCGGTGGGAGGTTTCCTTCCATACAAATACCTGCGAATGGACGGAGCATTTGTTACACTACTACAAGGACTCGACTCGATAGCCACAATGTGCACGACACCAAGGACTGTCTGCCTGTCTGCCTGTCTGCCTGTCTGCCTGTCTGCCTGTCTGCCTGTCTACCTGTCTGCCTGTCTGCCTGTCTGCATGTCTGCGCTTGTCTTCCTGTCTGCCCGTCTGCCGGTCTGCCCGTCTGCCTGTCTGCCTGTATGCCTGTCTGCCTGTCTACATGTCTGCCTATCTGCATGTATACCTGTCTGCCCGTCTGCCTGTCTGCCTGTCTGCCTGTCTGCCTGTCTGCCTGTCTCCCTGTCTGCCTGTCTGCCTGTCTGACTGTCCGCCTGTCTGCCTGTCTGCCTGTCTGCCTGTCTGACCTTCTGCGTGTCTACCTGCCTGCCTGTCTGCCTGTCTGCCTGTCTACCTGTCTGCCTGTCTGCCTGCCTGCCTGTCTGCCTGTCTACCTGCCTGCCTGTCTGCCTGTCTGCCTGTCTGCCTGTCTGCCTGTCTGCGTGTCTGCCTGTCTGCCTCTCTGCCTGTCTGCCTGTCTACCTGTCTGCCTGTCTGCTTGCCTGCCTGCCTGCGTTCCTGCCTGCCTATCTGTCTGCCTGCCTGTCTGCCTCTCTGCATGCCTACCTGTCTGCATGCCTACCTGTCTGACTGTCTGCCTGTCTGCTTGTCTGACTGTCTGACTGTCTGCCTGTCTGCCTGCCTGCCACTCTGTCTGCCTGCCTGTGTGCTTGTATGCATGTCTGCCTGTCTGCCTGTCTGCATGCCTGGCTGTCTGCCAGTCAGCCTGTCTGCCTGTCCGTCTGCATGTCCGTCTGCATGTCTGCCTGTCTGCCTGTCTGCCTGTCTGCCTGTCCGCCTGTCTGCCTGTCTGACTATCTGCACGGCTGCCTGTTTCCCTCTCTCTGCCTGTCTGCATGACAGCCTGTCTGCCTGTCTGCTTGTCTGCCTATCGAGCTTTCTGCCTGTCTGTCTGTCTGCATAACTGTCTGCTTCTTTGTCTGCCAGATTGTATGCCTGTCTACCAGTCTGCCTGTCTGCCTGTCTGCATGTCTGGCTGTCTGCCAGTCAGCCTGTCTGCCTGTCCGCTAGTCTGCATGTCGACCTGTCTGCTTGTCTGCCTGTCTGCCTGTCTGCCTGTCTACCTGTCTGCCTATTTGCATGTCTGCCTGTCTACCTGTCTACCTGTCAACTTGTATGCGTGTCTGCCTTTCTGCCTGTCTGCCGTCTGCATATCTGCTTGTCTGCCTGTCTGTCTGACTATCTGCCTGTCTGCCTGTTTGCCGGTCTACCTCTCCGCCTATATGCATGTCTGCCTGTCTGCCTGTCTACCTGTCTACCTGACTGCCTGTCTGCTTGTCTGCCTGTCGAACTTTCTGCCTGCCTGTCTGTATGCCTAACTGCCTGTGTGCCTGCCTGCTTGCCTGTCTGCCTGCCTGTCTGCCTGTCTGCTAGTCTGCCTGTCTGCCTGTATGCCCGTCTCAGTCGACTTGTATGCCTGTCAGCCTGTCTGCCTGTCTGCCTGTTTGCCTGTCTGCCTGTCTGCATATCTGTATGTCTGCATGTCTGCCTGTCTGCCTGTCTGCATGTCTGTTTGTCTTCCTGTCTGCAGGTCTGCCTGTGTGCCTGTCTGGCTGTCTGAATGTCTGCCTGTCTACCTGTCTGCCTGTCAACTTGTCTGCGTGTCTACGTGTCTGCCTGTCTGCCTGTCTGCCTGTCTGCCTGTCTGCCTGTCAGTCTGCCTGTCTGCCTGTGTGCCTGTCTGCCTGTCTGCCTGTCTGCCTGTCTCCCTGTCTGCCTGTCTACTGTCTGCCTGTCTGCCTGTCTGCCTGTCTGCCTGTCTGCCTGTCTGCCTGTCTGCCTGTCTGCCTGTCTGCCTGTCTGCCTGTCTGCCTGTCTGCCTGTCTGCCTGTCTGCCTGTCTGCCTGTCTGCCTGTCTGCCTGTCTGCCTGTCTGCCTGTCTGCCTGTGCGCTGCCTGTCTGCCTGTCTGCCTGTCTGCCTGTCTGCCTGTCTGCCTGTCTGCCTGTCTGCCTGTCTGCCTGTCTGCCTGTCTGCCTGTCTGCCTGTCTGCCTGTCTGCCTGTCTGCCTGTCTGCCTGTCTGCCTGTCTGCCTGTCTGCCTGTCTGCCTGTCTGCCTGTCTGCCTGTCTGCCTGTCTGCCTGTCTGCCTGTATCCCTGCTGCATGCCTGCCTGCCTGCCTGTCCGCATGTCTGTCTGTCTGCATGTCTGCCTGTCTGTGTCAGACACTGTCTGGCACGCAGACAGTTGCCTGTCTGGCATGCTGCCTGTAGTCTGCACGCCAGTAGCAGCGCAGACAGCTGCTGTCTGCCTGTCTACCGTGCGTGGCTAGCCTGCAGACAGGCCTGTCTACTGTCTGCCTACGACCTGCTAACTGCCTGCCTTCGTCTGCTGTGCCTGCCTCTGCTGTCTGCTCTGCTGCTGCATGTCTGCCTGTCTGCCTGTCTGCATGGCTGTCTGCCATGTCTGCTGTCTGCCGTCGCCTGTTGCTTGTCTGGCTGTCGGCCTGTCTGCCCTGTCTGCCTGTCTGTATGTCTGGCTGTCTGCCAGTTAGCCTGTCTGCCTGCCTACCTTCCTGCCCATCTGCATGTTTGCCTGTATGCCTGTCTGCCTGTTGCCTGTCTCCAGTCTCGCCTGTCTGCATCTGCCTGTCTGGATGGCTGCCTGTCTGTCCTTCTCCTGTCTGCATGTCTGGCGTCTGCCAGACAGCCTGTCTGCCTGTCTGCATGTCGCCTGTCTGCTTGTCTGCTGGCTACCTGACTGCCTGTCTACTTGTCTGCCTATCGACCTGCCGTTGCTCTAACTGCCTGCTTCTTTGTCTGACAGATTGTATGCATGTCTACCAGTCTGCCTGTCTGCCTATCTGCTTGTCTGCATGTCTGCCTGTCTGTCTGTCTGGCTGTCTGCATGTCTGGCTGTCTGCCAGTCAACCTGTTTGCTTGTCTGCTAGTCTGCATGTCGACCTGTCTGCTTGTCTGTCTGTCTGCCTGACTGCCTGTCTGCCTGTCTGTCTGTCTACCTGTATGCCTGTGTCAGTCTGCTTGTATGCCTGTCTGAATGTCAGCCTGTCTGCCTGTTTGCCTGTCTACCTGTCTGCCTGTCTGCCTATCTGCTTGTCTGCATGTCTGCCTGTCTGTCTGTCTGGCTGTCTGCATGTCTGCCTGTCTGCCAGTCAACCTGTTCTGCTTGTCTGCTGTCTGCTGTCTGACCTGTCTGCTGTCTGCTGTCTACCTGTCTGCCTGTCTGCCTGTCTGCCTGTATGCCTGTCTGCACTGTCTGCCTGTCTGTCTCTGTCTGCCTGTCTGCCTGTCTGCCTGTCTGCCTTGTCTGCCTGCCTGCTAGCCTGTCTGCCTGTCTGCCTGTCTGCCTGTCTGCCCGTCTGCGTCTGCCTGTCTGCCTGTCTGCCTGTCTGTCCTGTCTGCCAGTCTGCTCTGTCTGCCTGTCTGCCTGTCTGCCTGTCTGCCTGTCTGCTCTGCCTGTCTGCCTGTCTGCCTGTCTGCCTGTCTGCCTGTCTGCCAGTCTCCTGTCTGCCTGCTCCTCCTGTCTGCCTGTTGCCTGTCTGCCTGTCTGCCTGTCTGCCTGTCTGCCTGTCTGCCTGTCTGCCTGTCTGCCTGTCTGCCTGTCTGCCTGTCTGCCTGTCTGCCTGTCTGCCTGTCTGCTGTCTGCTGTCTGCCTTGTCTGCCTGTCTGCCTGTCTGCCGTTCCTGTGCCGTCTGCCTGTCTGCCTTCTGCCTGTCTGCCTGTCTGCCTGTCTCCGTCTGCCTGTCTGCCTGTCTGCCTGTCTGTATGTCTGCTGTCTGCCAGTCAGCCTGTCTGCCTGTCTACCCCCCTGTCCATCTGCTGTTTGCCTGTCTGCCTGTCTGCCTGTCTGCCTGTCTGCCTGTCTGCCTGTCTGCCTGTCTGCCTGTCTGCCTGTCTGCCTGTCTGCCTGTCTGCCTGTCTGCCTGTCTGCCTGTCTGCCTGTCTGCCTGTCTGCCTGTCTGCCTGTCTGCCTGTCTGACTGTCTGCCTGTCTGCCTTCCTGCCTGTCTGCCTGTCTGCCTGTGTGCCTGTCTGCCTGTCTGCCTGTCTGCCTGTCTGCCTGTCTGCCTGTCTGCCTGCCTGCCTGTCTGTCTGCCTGTCTGCCTATCTGCCTGTTTGCCTGTCTGCTTGTCTGCCTGTCTGCCAGTCTGCCTGTCTGCCTGTCTACCGTCTCCTGCTGCCTGATCTGCTATGTCTGCCTGTCGCCTGTCGCTGTCTGCCTGTCTGCCTATCTGCTGCCTGTCTGCCTGTCTGCCTGTCTGCCTGTCTGCCTGTCTGCCTGTCTGCCTGTCTGCCTGTCTGCCTGTCTGGCTGTCTGCCTGTCTGCCTGTCTGCCTGTCTGCCTGTCTGCCTGTCTGCCTGTCTGCCATGTCTGCCTGTCTGCCTTCTGCCTGTCTGCCTGTCTGCCTGTCTGCCGTCTGCCTGTCTGCCTGTCTGCCTGTCTCCTGTCTGTTCTGCTGTCTGCCATGTCTGCCTGTCTGCCTGTCTACCTGTCATCTGCTGTTTGCCTGTCTGCCTGTCTGCCTGTCTGCCTGTCTGCCTGTCTGCCTGTCTGCCTGTCTGCCTGTCTACCTGTCTGCCTGTCTGCCTGCTGCCTGTCTACCTGTCTGCCTGTCTGCCTGTCTGCCTGTCTGCCTGTCTGCCTGTCTGTCTGTCTGCCTGTCTGCCTGTCTGATGTTGCCTGTCTGCGCTGCTGCCTGTCTGACAGCTGTCCTGCTCGTCTGCCTGTCTGCATATCTGCCTGTCTGCCTGTCTGCCTGCGCTGCCTGTCTGCCTGACCTGCCTGCCTGTCTGCCTGTCTGCGTGTCTGCCTGTCTGCCTGTCCGCCTGTCTGCGCTGTCTGCCGTCTGCCTGTCTGCCTGCTGCCTGTTCTGCTGTCTGCCTGTCGACCCTTCTCGCTAGTCTGCCTGTATGCGCTAGACGGCAGCCTGTGCTGACCTGCTCTGTGTCTGCCATGCTGTCTGCACTGTCTGCTTGTCTGACCTGATCATGCCTGATGCAGACGGTCAGTCGGCTGTAGCCTGTCTACCAGTCTTACCTGTCTGCTGATCTGACATGTCTGCCTGTCGATGCATGCATGTATGCCTGTTGCAACTGTCTGACACTGCGCAGACTGGCACTGCACTGGCTGTCTGCACTGGTCTGCCTGTCTGAGCCTGCTGCCTGTACTGACAGGCCGTCTGCCTTTCTGCCATGTCTGCATGTCTGCGTCTGCAACTGTCTACCTGTCAGTCAGTTTGCGACATGCTACATGTCAGACTGTCTGTCGCTGTCAGATGACAGTCTGACCTAGGCTGACATGTCACAGCAGACAGCGACCGTTTGCAGAACTGTCTACATGCACCGTAGTACAGCGGTGTCTGCAACTGTCTGTCTGACAGCACTGTCTGACGCTGTACTGTGTACGGCATGCCAGCATCCTGAATGATCCAACTGTCTGCCGGCGCAGACTGCACGTCTGACAGTCATCTGTCTTTCTGCTGAATGCATTCCACAGACAGTGCTGTCTGCGACAGCTGCAGCTGTCTGCAGCCATAGACTGACCTGCTTTTATGTAGCCTGTAGTAACATGGCTGCTGCGTACTGCCTGTTAGCATGTCATGCATGTCTGTGTCTGCGAAACATAATTGCCTGTTGCACAATTCTGCCTGTATGACCATTTGTGTTGCCATGTCTAACCTTCTCTTGTTGTACAGGCAGACAGGCAGCAGTCAGACTGGGCATGCCAGGCGTACTAGCAGATCAGGCAGACCGACAATGTGTTACAGACAGTGCAGTACAGATGCAGTGTCCAATTTGCATATGGTAGGCAGGCACTCAGCTCAAGCAGACATCAATTTTTGAATAATAATTGAGCAATGTTAGCAAACGTTCTAGTAAGTTGCCCTTGTATCTAGACTAGAATGATTTTTCAAGCATACAGGCTAAGCAACATGGAGACAGCAGAATGGCAGGCCAGTGCAATTTAGTTATGGCAGACAGGCAGACAAGTAAACAGACAGGCAGACAGGCAGAAGACTGCCAGGCCGGCAGGCAGACAGGCAGACAGGCAGACAGGCTGACAGGCAGACAGGCTGACAGGCATACAGGCAGATAGGCAGTCAGGTAGACAGATAGACAGGCAGACAGGCAGACAGGCAGACATTCAGGCAAGCAGACAAGCGGACAGGCGGATATTCGGGCAGGGGAACAGGCGGACAGACAGACAGGTAGACAGGCGGATAGGCTGACAGACAGGAAGACAGACAGGCAGGCAGGCAGACATGCATACAGGCAGACAGGTAGACATGCAGACAGGCAGACAGGGAGACAGGCAGACGGGCAGACAGGCAGACAGGCAGACAGGCAGACAGGCAGACTGTCAGACCGGCAGACAGGCAGACAGGCAGACAGGTAGACAGGCAGACAGGCGGACAGGCAGACAGGGTGACAAGCAGACCATAGATTGACCTCTTTTTATGTAAAATGTAAAAGTAAATGGCGTGTGACCGTACTCCTTTGAAGCATTAATCATTTTGTTTTTTGGAAAATAATGCAATTTCACAATAATTGTGTTAACTGACAAACAATCGTTTCAGTAACATAATCTTTACTCACTGATGTACTTATTTTTTTGCGCTACTACATACAGTAGGATCTCCGTTTGCTAAATTTACTTTATCAATTCTGAGGACGAAGTATCGTATTAATTTGTTTGTTTAACAACATCTTCTAGTACCAATATTGTCGGGGGAATGTAGATCCTCAATTTTTGTAATTTTTTAATTGTATGCCGCAGAACTCATCCCTCAGTCAGAATCATCAATTTTTTAAATAATAATTTTCGCAAGCAATGTATTGAAATGTTTCTTAGTATAGCTTTGCCCTCTTGTATCTAGACTAAATGATTTTTTCAAAGATACCAAAAAGGTAAAGCACCAAACATATCTTGGAAGAACTAAAACTAATGATTGGTACTGTCTGCCAGCAAATTTAGTTTTAAATGTTTCGCCATAGAATTTGTAATGGTTTTAGGGTATGAAGGCATCAAGCTAGCTGAAGTTAGTAGGCTTTTAGAAAGGCGTGGATTCATTTCTGAGAACCGGTATAAAGGGGTTTGTAAAAATTTCACTGATACTGTTTTCTAAAGACATCAAACACTATCGGAATGTAATTTATCACATCATTGCGATTTGGGTCTGAAAGCTGTAACATGGAAAAGTAGACAGGTAAGTCCCTATATCTAATTATTAATAAATATCATGGTATACTGCTTACCATGTAATGTATTGTCACGGTACTAAACTTTTGTTGTTAACAGGCATTCCATCTTGCATTTTCTAAATCTAATGTACTTATGAAGTTCCCGTTTTACGTGATTAGATTTAAACTTTGCACAGAAAATTACGCACGTGCGTAAAATGGTAAGTGTTAGGGGAAGGAGGGGGCTTATAGATGATACAAAGAAATTTAGATCACGTAAAATTAATTGTTGTAAATAAAACTTTAAATAAAAATCTTGTTAATTTTGTATTTTTATAGTAACACTTTAAACATACTATAGGATACACACACGTATAAACCTTCCCATAACAATCTGAGAATTTTATTGAATTGAAATACATTTGGTTTATGTTTAAAACACGGCGACAAATACTGTACTCATGTTTGATCTTACCTTGTTTGTGTTATGGGTGTAGTAATTACCGACTAAAATGTGTGAGCTGCTTTTTTTTGTTTGGGTTTGGTTTCAGATGTGAAAAGCGTCCGACCAAACAACCGACTTGATACCGCCGCAAGTTTGGATTGAGACGATACAGTGTGACAGTGTGTTAAGGAGGTACCATGGATAGTTAATATTCTTATTTTATTAATTAAAACACATTAAAAACAAATTAAATTTCTGCAGTCAAAGATTTCTTTTTTATTTGGTTCAGTAGGCATATTATATTCCGTTTTCTGATTTCAGTTGTGCTTTGTAAAGTTCGTTGCCGTGTACGCTTACAATTTGGATAACTATTGTACCGCACCTGCATACGCGATAAGAAACTACCCGTATGCTAAAAATAACTAACGCTATAAACTTCAAAGCGTGCCGTTATCGTCTATTTAGTCGTCTAGCGATGATTCACTCAGCATGTAGAATATTCCTTCTGGATTATTCCATCTGTACGTGTTTATATATAAAAAGGAACCGATCCCGAGATTTATTCATTGCGAATTTAGTCGTCGCGCAGCATTGAATATAAATTAGAGTTGTACTGAGATGAATTACAAGCTTAAGTGTTAATTATTTATAGTTCTGTATCTAATCGTTATTCGTAGTGCTTAAGATTTTCGTGTTAACTTTTGTGTTTGTATTAAATAAATTAGGTAACGTTTCCATCGCTATTAAAAATGCAGCACTATTTTATTTTTTGAATTTAATAATGCAAAACATCGGAAAAAATTAAGTGGTGCGTAGTATAAAAAACTTGCTGATGAAAAACTCAAACAAGAAGAAAATGTTCTGAATAAAACTAAAAGACTAGAACACTAATTCAGTTTACGAGCACCTGCAAAATCTCAATCTGAACAGACTTTGTATATGCCCGAAAACCCCGATGTTACTTATAGCATTGGAACTATCTTAGACAATTATTATAGTCACGCTGTTTTAAATGTGCATGCTTCAACTAAAAGTGTCAGCTGCTAGTGGTAGTGGTAGTAATTTTGGATTAGGAACAGATTATATTGATCCTCAGTCAGGTTCTTGAAAAGATGCTCAATGTATATTTTCAGTTTTGGGTGAGCAGCAAGAGCAAGTGCATGTAAGTGACGATCCCACTTAATGGGATCAGTTAAATAGCCAAAGCATTGACTACTTATTATCCCAAGAAATCAATCAGCACATGTTCGATGATTTTTCAGAAACGATAACAAAACTGTAAGCAGTCCTAAAGGTATGATTCAGCGTTCCTTGAATAAAAATGTTTCGCGGAAAGTTAAAAAATGGTGTAGAACAGTTATGAAAAGTTTTAACATACTCTTCTTCGAAACAAAAGTTATTTTGTATCCTATGCCGTATTTTTGATAGAACTTCAAAAATAGCAACGGAAGGTATCAATGACTGGAGCAATATAAATCTTCACGAAGTATTCTCGCGAACGCTCCAACCCATGCCGTATCTTTGGTAGAACTTCAAAAATAGCAACAGAAGGTATCAATGACTGGAGCAATGTAAATGGAATATTAAATCTTCACGAAGTATGTCGCGAACTCTCTAAATGTCAAATTTTATTATTACATAAAAAAAAACGCAAATTGTATCAATACTTCCACATCAAAAAATCGGTTTTTTGTAAATAACTCGAAAAAAATTAATTTTATAAAAAAATTCGAAGAATGCTTTTCGATTAGAAATTTGATTTTCTATCCAATGCCAAAAAATTATGTGGACGGGTTCCAAAATGGAGCACGCACGCACGCGCACACACAC
Source organism: Vesta saturnalis (assembly GCA_036346205.1). Lineage (NCBI taxonomy): Eukaryota > Metazoa > Arthropoda > Insecta > Coleoptera > Lampyridae > Vesta > Vesta saturnalis. The sequence continues at coordinate 705,217 of JARFJB010002048.1, forward strand.
GCACACACACGCACACACGCACACACGTACACACGCACATACACACAGGCAAACACGCACAAACGCACACCCGCACACACGCACACACGCACACACGCACACACGCACACGCGCACACACGCACACACGCACACACGCACACACGCACATCGCACACACGCACACACGCACACACGCACACACGCACACAGCCACACACGCACACACGCACACAGGCACACACCCACACACGCACGCACGCACGCGATACAGTACTTCCCATCCGTTGGACGTGGAAGTAATAGTGCTGATACGGACAGAATAGACTCATTACTGTGAACAAATTAAAAGTCAAACTGAGTATTGGAAAAATGTGTTGCAAAGGGTAGTTGCTGTAGTAAAAAAGTTGTCATCTAGAGGTTTAGCTTTTAGGGGAAGCGTAGAAAAGTTAGGGGCTCTGAAAAATGTAAATTACATAATGTGTTCAGAACTTATCTCAGAGTTCCACCCGTTTTAGTAAAACACATATCAGAATGTGGACACCCTGGCAGTGGCAAAACGTCTTATTTATCATCAACAATCTGTAATAAATTTATTGAATTGATAGCACGAAAAGTTTTAAATTACATAATTCGAGAAACTCATAATTCAAAATATTACAGCATTATTGTCCACTCTACACCTGACATTGCCCACATCGACCAATTATCCATCATTATACGATATGTTCAGATAAACGGAAAACCTGTGGAGCGGTTCATTGGATTTTTGCCGAACGTGGGTCATAAATCAAAACAAATAGAAAATGCGTTATTATCAAAGTTATTAAAATTAAATTATTAACATAGAATTAATAAATTGTCGCGGCCAATCTTATGACAAGGTTAGTAACATGTCAGGGGTTTACACCGGCTTGCAATCTCTCATTATGTAACGTAACCCACTTGCTGACTATCTTCCTTGCGCGGCACACCCTTTGAATTTAGTAGGGGTGTATGCAGAGGAATATGTTAAAGAGGCTATTACATTTTTCGATGCTTTTCAACATTTATATAGTTTTTTCTCAACTTTTAGTCGTCGATGGGAAACTTTACAATGAAACTTAAAAAATAATGCTAAAGTTCTAAAACGAGTTGGGACACGTTGGTTTTCACTACATGATGCAGTAATTAGTTTGTGTGGAAATTGGAATGAATATTTGCAAACTTTAACAGAAATCATGGAAAATTTATCTGAAAAGCCAACCACACGTATAGAAGCAACTGGAATAAAACGAAAACTGCACCGTTTCGACTGCGTCTTTATTAGAATAATTTGGGAAGTGCTATTGCCTCAAAACCAATAAAGGTCTGCAATCTGTTGCAATCAATTCCGGCGATATAGCGCAGCTCTTTTCTCTTTAATTCGGTTTGTAAAGTCCTTAAGATCTGAAGACATGTTTATAACATTTATTGACAAAGCAAAAAAGCTTGCAGAGAATCATATGAAGAGGAACAGCAACGAAGTCGAAAACGAAAACTCTTTTCAGATGAAAGCCTAGATGGTGAAATTCCTCTAACTGAAAAGGAATAATTAAGAACTGAGACAGTTTATGCTAGTTTGAATCGAGTTGTGATGGAACTAGAGAAAAGAGCTGCTGCATACGTAAATGTTTTTTAGAAATTTTCATTTCTCTTCTCTTTAAATGAATGTTCACAACAAACGTTAATTCAGAAATGCGGTTATCTCCAAGAAATTGACAATGAGGATTTGGAAAATTCCTTTTCAACGGAATGTTTGCAGTTTTGTGAATTTTTAAAAGAAGAGACTTCAGAAAAAAGAAATATCCGACTTATTATGTTTAATTCGATCCCAAAATCTACAGTGTTTCCCAATACAGAAATTGTGTTACGAATTCTTGTGTCAATGGCAGTGACTGTATGTTCAGATGAACGGTCATTTTTTACTTTAAAGCGACTTAAAACTTATTTACGGTCACGTATGGAAAAAAATCGGTTAAAGTCATTGACTATATAGAAAGTAATTTAACTGAAAGTTTAAATTATGATACACTGATTACAGAAAAAAGTCACGTCTATAACAATTGTGAAATTCTAAGTTTTATTATTTTTAAATGTGTATTATAAATAATAAATTATCTTGCGCTACAATCTATACTAGGTTATAATCATAAATACTGTAATTAAAAGGCCTGTACAATATGATGCGTAAAGCGGAAAACACCTAAATCCGGCACTGCATGATACCATAAGTTTGTTTATTTAGACACCTATATCGAACAGCGAGGATTTTCACATATTGGTTAATGAGTGTATACATAATTTACTTTATACCGGTTGGATCATCATAAGTTTAACATAAACGTAAAATCAATACATTCCACGAGCGCATACAACTATTTAAATGAAGATTAGATGCACTTCCTTTCCCTTTTCAAAATCTTACTATGGTAGCTTATATCTACTAAATAAACAAAATACTTTAGTATTTTAGTTTTCTTATTTTACATGTGGCACGAATGCATTAATTCTACATTGCCTAATTAAAATTATTATTCAAATTAAATAATTGACCAAGTTGAGATAAAAAATTAGAATGTTGCAGTTCATCTTAAACGATAATCTATTATCCACTTTAACACTGCATCAATTTAAAATATGTCGTTTGACATTTTCACGGATAAATTACCATTAAAATGAAACAATTAACAATTAACATGCTTTGTGTACTTCCTTATGAAAACAAACAAGGATGTTTGAGATATCAATCCAAGTTGGTCTTAATAATACAAAGTTAGGTTTCTAAATAACCTAGACGTTGTAAACTTGACTGCTGTTTGTGAACTCAAGCAAAACAACCTTTGTTAGACCTTGTGGCCGTGTTTTCAAAACTTAAATGCAACAATTTAAGATATTTAAAATACTATTTATTCCTGTAAACATTATAAATGTCAATGATCCAAGTGTTTGTGTCTTACAATCACATAACGTCTGTCCGTCCGTACGTGGATTATAAGCCGAACAATTGACGTAAAATGCCATAGTTATTAAAAAATGTTCTTTAGGTCTCAAGTAACTACGTCCACTGATATGGTTCACCAACCTTAACTATACCGAGGTCAAAAATTAAGGTCAAAAACATAGAATTTAATCGGGTCGTGTGGTTTGACGTAGAATGATGAGGTTTTCCCTATAATATTACAATCACCTACTGCTATTAATGTGGTTGTGCTGAAGGTAGAACGTTTTCATAGAAAATATTGTAAGTTTCGTAGAAAATTTAAGTTATAAAAGAATCATCACTAAGTATTTCTACAGAGGTGCAAAGATAAGCAAACAATTCGACTTTTAAGATTCAACGATCCACAAAGAAAACAGTTCTACATAGTTCTGTTTACTTTTTGTTTTACCACTTATTGTTGTTACTACATATAAGTTAGCAATCACACAAAATGAATGCGTGATCTCTGTAAAATATGGTAAGGAAACTGCAAAAGTGTAAATTTTTGAGACGAAAACTGTTGTAGTTTAACAACAAAAATCTACAAACTGACAATATCAACGATAAACCTAATATTAAATTCGCGTGGTGACACAAAGAATATAAGTGGTCTTTAGGGATAGTTTAGTTAACGTAATCGGCCTTAATGGGTTGTTCACAAAAGGCATCTTTAAAATAGAATTACCGGATCCTGATGAAATCAATAGCTAGATTTTACTGGTTCTTCTGTCAACTTATAGGCGTACGTTTGCTAGAATAATCAAATCAAATACTTTTCCCTTCCATCCTACATATACACATGTGGGTATAGAAGCTTTAGCAACAGATTGTGGGTGTATGAATGAGTGAGTGAGTGTGTGAGTGTGTGAGTGTGTGAGTGTGTGAGTGTGTGAGTGTGTGAGTGTGTGAATGTGTGAGTGTGAGTGTGAGTGTGTGAGTGGGTGAGTGTGTGAGTGTGTGAGTGTGTGAGTGTGTGAGTGTGTGAGTGTGTGAGTGTGTGTGTGTGAGTGGTGAGTGTGTGAGTGTGTGTGTGTGTGTGAGTGTGTGTGTGTGTGTGTGTGTGTGTGTGAGTGTGTGAGTGTGTGAGTGTGTGAGTGTGTGTGAGTGTGAGTGTTGATGTGGTGTGTGAGTGTGTGAGAGTGTGTGACTGTGTGAGTGTGTGGGAGTGTGAGGTGTGTGAGGTGATGGAGTGTGGAGTGTGTGAGTGTGTGAGTGTGAGTGTGATGTGTGAGTAGTGTGAGTGTGTGAGGTGTGAGTGTGGAGTGTGTGAGTGTGTGAGTGTGTGAGTGTGTGGTGTGTGAGTGTGGTGTGAGTGTGTGAGTGGGTGAGAGTGTGAGTGTGTGAGTGTGTGAGTGTGTGTAGTGTGTGAGTGTGTGGAGTGTGTGTGAGTGTGAGTGTGAGTGTGGGTGTGTGTGAGTGTGAGGTGTGAGTGTGTGGTGTGAGTGTGTGGTGTGTGAGTGTGGTGTGAGGTGAGTGTGAGTGTGGTGTGTGAGTGTGGTGGAGTGTGTGGGTGTGAGTGTGTGAGTGTGTGTGATGTGTGGTGTGTGTGTGAGTGTGTGAGTGTGAGTGTGTGGTGTGTGGTGTGTGTGGTAGTGTGGTGTGGTGTGTGGTGTGTGTGAGTGTGAGTGTGTGGTGTGGTGTGAGTGTGTGAGTGTGTGTGTGATGGTGTGATGTGGAGTGTGGAGTGTGTGGGTGTGGTGTGAGTGGTGAGTGTGAGTGTGTGTGGAGTGTGTGAGGTGTGAGGTGTGGGTGTGTGAGGTGTGGTGTGTGAGTGTGAGTGTGTGAGTGTGTGGTGTGGAGTGTGATGTGTGAGTGTGTGAGTGGTGTGGGTGTGGTGTGTGAGTGTGGAGTGTGGAGTGTGGTGTGGGTGTGAGTGTGGTGTGTGTGAGTGTGGGGTGGTGTGGTGGTGAGTGTGTGGTGGTGGGTGTGAGTGTGTGAGTGTGTGGTGTGGGTGTGTGAGTGTGTGATGTGTGGTGTAGTGTGAGTGTGTGAGTGTGGTGTGTGTGTGTGAGGAGTGTGAGTTGTGAGTGTGTGGTGTGGTGTGGTGGTGATGTGTGGGTGTGAGTGGTGTGGTGTGAGTGGAGGGAGTGTGTGTGTGAGTGTGTGGTGTGGGTGGTGGTGAGTGTGAGTGTGAGTGTGAGTGTTGTGTGAGGGTGAGTGTGGTGTGGTGTGAGTGTGGTGTGAGTGTGGTGTGGGGTGTGGTGTGGGGTGTGAGTGGGAGTGTGGGTGTGTGGGTGTGAGTGTGTGAGTGGTGGTGTGGGTGTGAGGTGTGAGTGTGTGGTGTGGAGTGTGAGTGTGTGAGGTTGAGTGTGTGAGTGTGAGGTGTGGTGTGTGGTGTGAGTGTGTGAGTGTGGTGTGGAGTGTGGTGTGGTGTGTGAGTGTGGGTGTGATGTGGGTGTGGGGTGTGTGAGGTGTGGGGTGAGTGGTGGTGTGTGGTTGTGAGTGGGGTGGAGTGTGGGGTGTGGTGGGGTGTGTGTGTGTGTGTGGGTGGTGTGGTGTGTGAGTGGGTGTGGTGGTGAGTGAGTGTGTGGTGGGAGGTGTGGTGTGTGAGTGTGAGTGTGTGGGTGTGTGGTGGTGGGTGTGGTGTGTGGTGGAGTGTGTGAGTGTGTTGGTGTGGGTGTGTGGGTGTGGTGTGAGTGTGTGAGTGTGTGAGTGGTGTGTGGTGGTGGTGTGGGTGTGAGGTGAGGTAGTGTGGTGTGGTGTGGGTGTGGTGTGGTGTGTGAGGTGTGGTGTGGGTGTGGTGTGGTGTGTGAGTGTGGGTGTGGTGTGAGTGTGTGTGTGGTGTGAGTGTGAGTGTGGTGTGAGTGTGTGGGTGTGGTGGTGGGGGGGGGGGGGGGTGGGGGGGGGGGGGGGGGGTGTGTGAGTGTGAGGTGTGAGTGTGAGTGTGTGAGTGTGTGAGTGTGTGAGTGTGTGAGTGTGTGAGGTGTGAGTGTGAGTGTGTGGAGTGTGTGTGTTAGTGTGTGTGAGGTGTGAGTGTGTGAGTGTGAGTGTGAGTGTGTGAGTGTAGTGTGTGAGTGTGTGTGAGGTGTGGTGTGAGTGTGGAGTGTGTGGTGTGAGTGTGAGTGTGTGGTGTGTGAGTGTGTGAGTGTGTGAGTGTGTGAGGTGTGTGAGTGTGTGTGGTGTGTGAGTGTGTGAGTGTGTGTAGTGTGTGAGTGTGGTGTGTGAGTGTGTGAGTGTGTGGGTGTGAGGTGTGAGTGTGTGGGTGTGGTGTGGGTGTGTGAGTGTGGGTGTGGTGGTGGTGTGTGGGTGTGTGGGGTGTGGTGGAGTGTGTGGTGTGTGAGTGTGTGGTGTGGGTGTGTGAGGTGTGGGTGTGGTGTGTGAGTGTGTGAGTGTGTGAGTGTGTGGTGTGGTGTGGTGTGTGGGTGGTGTGTGAGTGTGAGTGTGTGAGTGTGGGTGGTGGTGGTGTGTGAGTGTGTGAGTGTGTGGAGTGTGTGAGTGTGTGGTGTGGTGTGAGTGTGTGGTGTGTGAGTGTGTGAGTGTGTGAGTGTGGGTGTGGATGTGGTGTGTGAGTGTGGGTGTGAGTGTGTGTTAGTGTGTGAGGTGTGGTGTGTGTGTGAGTGTGTGAGTGTGTGGTGTGTGAGTGTGTGGTGTGGGTGTGGGTGTGGGTGTGAGTGTGTGAGTGTGTGTGTGGTGTGTGTGTGTGTGAGTGTGTGGTGTGGGGTGTGTGTGGGAGTGTGTGAGTGGTGGTGTGTGTGTGGTGTGTGGTGGTGTGTGAGTGTGTGGTGGTGGTGTGAGTGTGTTGGGGGGGGGGGGGTGTGTGGGGGGGGGGGGGGGGGTGGGGGGGGGGGGGGGGGGGGGGGGTGGGGGGGGGGGGGGGGGGGGGGGGGGGGGTGGGGGGGGGGGGGGGGGGGGGGGGGGGGGGGGGGGGGGGGGGGGGAGTGTGTGAGTGGAGGTGTGTGTGTGTGAGTGTGTGTGGTGTGAGGTGTGAGTGTGTGAGTGTGGTGGTGTGAGGTGTGAGTGTGGTGTGTGAGTGTGTGAGTGTGTGGAGTGTGTGAGTGTGTGAGTGTGAGTTGTGAGTGTGGTGTGAGTGTGTGAGTGTGAGTGTGTGGTGTTGAGTGGTGTGAGTGTGTGAGTGTGTGTGTGAGTGTGAGTGTGGAGTGTGTGAGGTGTGAGGTGTGTGTGTGAGTGTGTGAGTGTGTGGTGAGTGTGTGTGGTGTGTGAGTGTGAGTGTGGGTGTGAGTGTGTGAGTGTGTGTGTGGTGGTGAGTGTGAGTGTGGGTGTGAGTGTGTGAGGTGTGTGAGTGTGTGAGTGGGTGAGTGTGTGAGTGTGTGAGTGTGTGGTGTGAGTGATTGTGTGAGTGTGTGAGTGTGTGAGTGTGTGAGTGTGTGAGTGTGTGAGTGTGGGTGTGAGTGTGTGTGTGGGTGTGAGTGTGAGTGTGTGGTGTGTGAGGTGTGAGTGTGTGAGTGTGGAGTGTGTGAGTGTGGAGTGTGTGAGTGTGTGAGTGTGTGTGTGTGAGTGTGTGAATGTGTGAGTATGTGTGAGTGTGTGAGTGTGTGAGTGTGTGGGTGTGGAGGTGTGGGTGTGAGTGTGTGAGTGTGAGGTGTGTGAGTGTGTGAGTGTGTGGTGTGTGAGTGTGTGTAGTGTGTGGGTGTGAGTGTGGAGGTGTGTGGTGTGAGTGTGTGTGAGTGGTGAGTGTGTGAGTGTGTGAGTGTGTGGTGTGGTGTGGTGTGAGGGTGGTGTGGTGTGGAGTGTGTGAGTGTGTAGTGTGTTGTGTGTGTGGGTGTGTGAGTGATGTGATTGTGTAGTGTGTGAGGTGTGAGTGTAGTGAGTGTGTAGTGTGTGTGAGTGTAGGGTGAGTGTGGAGGTGTGAGTGTGTGTTAGGTTGAGTTGTGGGTGTGAGTGTTGAGTGTAGTGTGTGGTATGTGAGTTTGGATGTGTGATGTGAGTGTGTGATTTGAGGTGTGAGGTAGTGTGAGTGTGAGTTAGTGGATGTGGTTGAGTGTGTGATGATTTGTGAGTGTGAGTGTGAGTGTGTGAGTGTGTGATGTGTGAGTGAGTGTGATGTGTGTGTGATGTGTGGGTGTGAGTGTGAGTGTGTGAGTGTGAGTGTGTGAGTGTGTGTGTGAGTGTGAGTGTGTGGTGTGGGTAGTGGAGTTGTGATGTTGTGTGGGTGTGATGTGTGAGTGTGTGAGTGTGTGAGTGTGAGTGGTGAGTGTGAGTGTGTGAGTAGTGTGAGTGTGTAGTGTGAGTTGTGTAGTGTGATGTGTGAGTGTGTGAGTTGTGGTGTGAGTGTGTGAGTGTGAGTGTGTGTGAGTGTGTGAGTGTGAGTGTAGTGTGAGTGTGTGAGTGTGTTGTGAGTGTGTGTAGTGTGTGAGTGTGTGAGTGTGTGAGTGTGTGGTGTGAGGTGTGATGTGTGAGTGTGAGTGTGTGAGTGTGGTGGTGTGAGTGTGTGAGTGTGTGAGTGTGGTGTGGAGTGTGAGTGTGTGGGTGAGTGTGTGAGGTGTGAGTGTGTGAGTGTGTGAGTGTGGTGAGTGGTGTGGAGTGTGTGAGTGTGTGAGTGGTGAGTGTGTGAGTGTGTGAGTGTGAGTGTGAGTGTGTGAGTGGTGTGAGTGTGTGAGTGTGTGGTGTAGTGTGTGTGAGTGTGTGAGTGTGTGAGTGTGGTGTGGAGTGTGGTGTGTGGGTGTGGTGTGTGTGTGTGTGTGTGTGTGTGTGTGAGTGTGTGAGTGTGTGGGTCTATTAATAATATTTCCATTTTTTGGTATACTTGATTAGAACGCACAGCCAAAAAATTGATTAATACTGTGTTAATATCAGTAAAGCTAATCAATTTTTCACTCTATTGATATTTTTATCTAGGGGAATAGGCTTTGGAGGTTTTGTTACAATGGTTGACAGTCCACTGGGGTTATTTATAACATAAAGTGTGTGAGAATAAACTCATAAATTTAATGGAAACAAATATTAGAAATGAAATTAACGCTATTTCTGGACCGGTTAGCTAGTTAGAGTGTATTTGCGACATACCATGTTCACAGTTTAACAAACTCTAATTTTTCCAGTGTAGGTATACATATTTCTTTGACTTGTTTTAAAGTCAATATAGTTCTATAGTTTATTTGTCATGGGTTATTGAATTTACCGGACCCGAACAACAATTTCTTAGAAAGGAAAATCCTATTGAAATTGATTTACCATAATCTAAATATGCCTGCGTCTGTTAAATTTTTTCATGCACTTTGTAGAATTCTTTTTTTTTACTCTGTTTACAGTTGAATCTACCATTTACGAGATTTACCAAATCTCGCCTACTTCTGGTAAAATTAACTTATGGAATTTTAAGTGAAATACGTTGAATAGATACAGGATAAACAATGTTAGTACATAGCTGAATGGTGGAGGGAGAAGAGCAATATGAGGAAATTAATAAGAAGATTTAGAAAAATCTAACTCTTATAGTAGATTATTATTAATCTATTAAGGATAATTAAGCGTTATGAAATAAGATGAATATTAGGCTTACAGTATATACAATTATTATGGCAATCCTATTCTTTACGTTATATTTTGATTAACAATGTTTCCTTTTTACTGATCCATAAATCAAACTATTGCTCGTAAAACTAGGTTTGAATATAAACTAATTAATTTTAATTAGAAAACCTAATAATTACTGCAACTAATGAATCGTTAGCATCATTCATAATTTAGAGACGGTAATTAAGAAATTGGAGTTTGTTCGCTTGTTACTAAACTTCCTATAAACACAATGTCAACAAACTAAAACGTTGTAACCTCGTCATGCATTAACCACATTTGATACCAAATAGATTTGTTGTAATTAGATCGAATCATTTTCGAGTAAATCAAATTCGTAACGTTAAGATAACTTGGAAATAGTGAAAGTTATTATAGTAATTACATTGATATTACCAAATTACCTATTGAATAAATTATGTTTAAACGAACTAATTTAAATTATCTCAGGTACACTTTAACCAGCTTTAATGTTAAAATATTAATTATTTAATAGCAAGAAGGATGAGTTTCCTGGAAATATGGCTGTAATCAACAAGAAACTGGTATCGGTGACTTGGCTGTGTTAATATATTAAAAGTATAAGTAGAGCTCGGGTATCTAGTTTTTATGCTTTTGCCAAATATTTCTCGAAAATTCCTTTAATATATTTTTTACTTTTTTTAATGGTTTTATGCTTTTTTTATTATTATGGTTAATTAAAGCTTATTCGGAAGTCAGATAAGGTTACTATTTATAAAACTACTGAAGTACAAGGTTTAAAAGAAGTATATTTATAAAACCGCTGACTACGAGAATTCAAGTAACGATAAGGCAAGAATCATTCATTGCCTCTTTGAGTTTCACTACAGTATTGGAAGAATTCGCAAGTAAAAATAAACATATACCTTAATAATGCCAAAACCTAGTGTACACGAGACACCAGTGGATTAGAGGCTATCCCGAGGTAAAATATCAACATATCAAAAGTGTTTTGCCAAGCATGCATTAAAACGATAAGGGAATAAATACTTGTCACAGACACGGCTTCTTTAAATAAATTATTAATCTTGTAGATTCATTGTGACAAAAAGTATATTATTCATCATACTAAAACAGTATAAAATAAACAGAATGTTAAGAACCAAGAAGCTACGAAACAAAATCACCGTATCGTCATCTATAACGTCTTCTTCAGTGACAATCGAACAAACACAATTTAATATGGAACTTTTGTCAAACAATAATTAAGTCAAACATACAGTTAAGCAAACTACAAAACAATTTCTTTGAAACATTTTTAGAAAAGCCTTGCAATCGACGACATATCTCAAACGAAAGTACTTTACGCAACTACTATGTAAGCAGCACATATAAAGAATTCATGCAAGACATCAGAAAATAATCGGATACAATTATAAGTATATGGATATTGGTTTACGAAACTACCGTGGCTAATTTAATAAAAGCAATCACTTACAGGGTTATTTAATGAGTTCAAAAGAATTAGAAAAAACGAATAGCAATACAGTATGTATCTGAATGCGTTTTCGAAGCATTAATAAACTTTTATTTGCCAGAAGCAGTGCCAAAAAATATTGTTGATGCTAACAGATGCTGCTCTATACATGGTTAAAGCAGTAACAAATCTAAAACTTAATTCACTGTCTTGCCTATAGACTAAATCGGAAACCATTAGGCTACAATTTTCACTAGTGAATCCATTAACAAAATATACACATACACACACAGGCACACTCTCACAGATAAACACACACACTCACCACGCACCCACACGCACACGCCCACGCTCACGCACACGCGCCCACACATTTCGCACGCACTCACCCACACGTACACGAACACGTCCACGCGCACTCACGTACATACGGACGCACGCACACACACACACCATGTACCAAAATGTTTTTAAATATTTATATTACAACGGAAACAAATAATAGTATTGTGACTGTCCCTGGTAACAGGGATAAGAACAAGACTACAAATGTAAACGCTTTTTATATCATTAGAGTTGATAATGAACTAAAGGACCACGTAAATACAAATACCGGTGTACCAAATAGTTTAATTACACCGCCATCGACTTTCGCAAATGCTTTAAAGAAAGATTACGTATTTCCGAAAAAAGAACAATCCGTTATTATGGATGCAATTAACGGTATAAAACTCGTTGATTATATAATTTCAATAGGTTCACTTGTTGGACCTAGTAATGTACGGTCAAGGCTATTAAACAATCGTACTTATACGTATTTATTTAACAGTTGATAATTTTATTTCATAATATAATAGTATAACCATTCAAAATCAAACTGTATCTGTGAGACGATTAATAACACCTGCGAAAAGAATAATACTATCTAATGCATCTCCATGTATTTCGCATAAAGTTATAATAGAAGATTCGTTAATAGTAGTCTCTCCTGTCAGTTTTATTGGAGCTGGAGTACATCTTTCCGAGTATAAACATGTTATGAGCTTCCGCAGTCAAGTTTTTATAGTTTTAGACGGTAAAGAAATCTTCCCTGAAACGTTACTAATAAAATATGATAAAAAAAATTATACATAATTTTTAGGAACAGACGAATTGCGCTGTTTTAAATGCAAAAAAATCGGACACATATCAACGGACTGTATTATAGCACAAACTGTAACAGACAATATGGCCACAACGCAAAATTCGCAAACATCTATTGAAAAACCTATTGTTAATCAAAATTCTATACAAACAGAAGTAATCGTTCATAGGGAATGTAACAGTCAAGCAAACAATGGCCTAGCGAAAGAAAAAACGCTGGCATCAATTTTTTCAAACGAAGATCTAAGTCAAGAATTAACTAGTGACACTGAAACAATGATATCACCTAGAAAAATTACACCGATCACCAAAAAAAGTAGGAAAACATCTAAGACCCAAGAACCAGATGAGCCACCTGAAGCTTTAAACTGCGTACGCCACTTGTTTTTAAACGAAAATAAATTACTTTCTTTAACGTTAAATGAGTTCAAAGATTTTTGGCAGAGTGTAATGGCAAGAAAAATCCTTTTGAAATAGCTAACACCTTTACTACGGATGTACAAGGATAATAAAACTTATACAAGCAACTGTTTCATTAATTAAACACCGACCACTGCCAGGATGTTGGAAAAGAATAGGGAGACGTTTGCAAAAAAAAGATCAATAGAAAAAGTCAAACAACAGATTCATAAACGTAACGGGCAATATCAAAAAATAAACATTCATGGTGACTACTTTAAATGCGAGAAGTATCTGAAGCTTAGGAAAATGGACCACACTGCTATCCTTTATTGAATCCCACTCTTATATAGACATTCTGTTTTTACAAGAAACTAATATTAGCATAAATCCAACTCCTTTAATAAAATCACAATACAGCTTCCTCATAAATCCTTTTACTACACCTTGCAATGGCACTATTATTGCTTTTAAACCAGCACGTTTTGAGCTAATCAGACATGAAAATCTATACAACGGCTACTTCCAAAAATGCAATACTTAAAAAAAACAAGAAAAGGTACATCTTCATAAACATTTACCTTCCACATGTACAACAAGTAGCTTTAGATATACTACAGACACTAAAAAGATATTTACAAAATACACAAGATAGGAATGTCTCTTTAGGGGACGATTTTAACTGTACACTAAATGCAAAATTAGACATGCGTAAATCCAAAAATAAGTTTCCAAACGTAGTTTCTTACCTTCAGAATGTAACAGATATGCAAAGGTACCAAAATATCTACAGAACAAAACATCCACACTACAGCGGACACACATTACGAAAAAAACTCATAATCACGACTCGACAGGTTTTACACTAGCAACAACCTAACAAATCATATTGCCAACATAAACGTTAAACCAAGTTTCTCAGACTATATGCTTCTAGAATTTAGATTTGATTTAAACCACAACGAAAATACACCACCATACTATGAAAGATATAACGTTACTACTTACTTTACAAGCGCAAAAAGAAAAAAAGAGAGTCTGTAGCGTGCCCCAGGTATCCTATCTTGAAAAGTGTAATTTTAACTTATTAAATTCGAGAAGCGAAACAACCGCTAAGTGATTTATTTTGACTCTACTGACAATAATGCTACTATTACTCAAATTAATTGCTTGCCTTACATTAACTTTCCTGGCAATAATTAAAATATTAGAATTTATTTACAAGTCTGATATTTAATTACTCGCAAACCTCAAATCTGATCAAAAGAATTGGCCGTCTATTGGTAGGTACGTTGTGATATTTGACTAGATAGGCTGGATGAGTGTTGCATCATGTGCATTAAAATTAACGAGCTTTGTGCAATGATGGTTCAATCCGTTAATGTACTGTTGTGGGAAAGAACCACCAACAAAACCCACGTTATTTATAAATAAGTAATTGTACAAGTACATTAATAAATCAAATAACACAAAAAAATAATGAAAGGGTTAAATATATAACAAAAACTATTACATCAGGTTAAAGTGCATACAAAATTATAACATTAAGAGAAAAATAAATAACAAGCAGTATAGCTACTTATAAACACAATTTAAAAAACCATGTAGTTACACCCACAATTGTGTCATAAATAAATCAGAATAAAAATCGTAATACCAAACATGTGGCCTTTTAAAACTAATCATGCCGGTCTTTAAGTAAATAAGCAAATAAAACCATAAAACAAATTGCGGTACATATAAAATATAACAACAGTAAAATTGCACAGGTGATAATAAGGTCAGTGCACGGACAAAAGAAAATAGACAAGGAATTTACACGTGCACAATTGTTTAATGACTACTAAAGTACAGAATACATACGTATAATTACAATAAATTACATATAAAGAGAAACTAGTTCGCATGCAAACAATTCTACTGACACAAAGAAAACTCATTAAGCAAAACCTTACAAAGGGAAGTTGTAAATAAATCATCACATCATGGCCGATATATAAATTTGATCCCGTTAGAAAAATATATCGTCCCTTTCTCAGGTTACACATTCATCTATATAACAATGAAAACAATAAAAATAAAATTCGAAGTGTTTAATGTTCATCTGGACCCGGGAGTATGTAAACACTCGGCAATTGCCCATTACAATTATAATTAAGGTCTATCTTGTACCAGCTCGTCCAGGCCTGCCTCTGCACAAATATAAATATAAACAGCAATGCTAATTCACCTAAATACGAGAGTGAGGGTGACCTGTACTATCTTTTGCTTTAGCAGATTTCAGGTTAACGAACCCGCGTGCGAATGGGATACCATTACAAGGCAATTTTTGATTTTTAATGAAATACGTAGGTTTGTAGATTTAGTTGCTGCTAGCTTAAATTACCTTAAAAATACCTACTTACTTAGTAAAAGAAAAAGACTAATTCTCAGTTGGAGTTTTCCAAGAATGTATACGATCAAATATTTATATACACACTGTTTACAATGAAGGAATTTAATCAAACACCCAGATTGATCTACTCTATTGAAACTCTAACTACAACTATCTTCCCCTCCGATTTCAAACTAGCTATATTTACTCCCGAAAACCAACCCCCGTTATTGCAAGTAATAATAAAAAAAGCAACAAGAAGTTATTTCGTGGGAACACTTTTTACATTTCTAACAGAACGAAATCTTAGTTTTAAAAATACGCATTCGTCCGTAACAAACCCTACATTTAATATCAAATTTCCTAGTACCAAACAAAGACGTCCTTGATTGCAGTGTGTACCGACGTAATTAATTATGAAACTAGTGACTTTTTTACATCAAGAAGGTGCTTATACAACTAGTCAGTAATTCGTTACACATCTGTTTTTATCCTAACATTTGTTTTTTTAACAGCCCTTATTCAAATATCAATTACGTAAAATACAGAAAATAAAATATCCAGAAAACATTATCAAATTATGACTTAAGATATAACAAAATATATCAAACCCCATTAACTCTTCTATCGCGGTAACAATAGCGGTTATTATCATAATAAAATTTTCGCGGTCCACTACCTACAAATCGTTAAAAACATTACTAAAAAGCTGAAATGTACACAATATTTGAAGACGACCAAACTAAGTTAAGTGAGCTAAAAATAATTTTCAATGATGAAGTAAACGAAAAGTTGAAACCATAAACTTCCAGCAACTATACAATGTAGACAGACCAGAAAATATAGTAAAAAGAAGCTTCTATCACGAACCGATATCATCGTTGCTAGTTGAAAACCGCATTCTAAACGAATCAAAAGATTTGGGCATGACTACACATAAGCAGTTAACGGACACATAAAAAACAAGATCTCCAAAGACCCAATCTTCCAAAATTGCCCACCGTAGACCAACATAATAAACATTATCTAGAACAAGAAATTTTGGTCAAAGAACTCACTAAGGCTATCATCTCATTAAATAAAGGAAAATCATCTGGGATTGATGATTTCAGGCCGGAGATATTCATTATGTTTTGGGAAATACTTAAGGGGCCCTATGAATACATGATTAAGGAAGCACAAAAAAATGGGCAACTACCTGCAGATACGCGAAAGCCTGTCTTTACATTTGTGCCCAAAAAAGGAAACCAACAAGATCTAAACAACTTGAGAACTGTATGACTAGTATTAGTAGATTAAAAATATTTACTAAAGCTTTAGCCAACAGAAACAAGTCATTAAACACTTAGTTAAACGGGACCAAACATGCGACATAGCAGGAAGATCAATATTCGATAATCTACACCTAACCAGAAGTTTCATCGACTATATCAATAACGAAAATCGATAGATGGCAATAATATCGTTAGATCAAGGCAAAGCTTTTGATAACGTTTATCAAGGATATATTTTTGAAATACTCAAATCGTTCGGAATCGGTCAAGATTTTATCCAGAACATACAACTGTTATACACAAAAGTTAAAGTATACGCAAATGTCAAAAACACATTGACAAAAAGCATACCTATACAAAATGGCATAAGGCAAGGATGTCCCATCTCCGGATTACTTTTCATCTTAGCTGGGCCCCTTCTGGAATGTTTCTGAAATAGCTTGCGGGGAATACGTGTTTCAACCAAACAAGAAAAATTAGTGCCATCGTCTTACGTCGATGACCTAACGATATTTACCGAAAATGGAAAAGACTTAACGAAGGTACATGCCATATTTAAATCCTTTTCCAATTTTTCTGGAGCAACATTAAATATTAATAAATCAATAGGCTTCTGGACAGAAAAATGAAAAACCCGACAATACCATCCAATACCCTGCCAATGGAACAATATAGAAATTAAAATTCCAGGAGTAACATTTACTCATAACAATGGCACAACTTCGGACAATCATTTGCAAAAACTTATAAAAAGTGTGGAAAAATCAATCAGAAGGAGGAAACATCTTGTACAATATCTTTCATATCCGGGAGAGTAGCGTTAATAAACAGATTGATTGCGCCTCAGTTATAGTACTCGTTGCAAATCTTTCCCTTTAACGAAAAAATGTTAAACAGGTTTCAAAATGTTTCCATAAAAACTTATTGGGCTGGTAAAACTCTGGACTAGTCAACGTTGCCGCAAAACAAACTAAGTTTAGAATCTAGAACTGCAAAAAGATATTTGGTAAGATTTACTCTTTGACGAAGAATTAATTGAAGAAGAACAAAAAACGAAACGTAACATGGAAAAACTTCATTTTACAAAACGGGAACTTTTAGTGCAGACATGTTGCACCTTTTCAAAAACAAATGATAAAAGCATGCTCAATATTCTCCTTAGAAACTCCATCCTATCCTGTAAATAGCCAAGACATCCTTAGCATCCCATTAACAAAAAAATTGTATTTAAAAGATTTCAACATCGCCCCATTGTGGATCCAACTTGGTTTTTACAAAATAAATGATATAAACGACAAACAAAATGGAAAGTACTCAACAACATAAATAGAGCTTAGTTAAGAAAAAACCAAAACGAACTCAAGAAGTATTTAAGAGAAAAATATAGTATCCAATAGCACACCCATGGACAACATTAAAACCACTAGAATATCAGATAACACTGAAGGGAACCAAATATAATTTAGGACAAATTAATAAATGCAGAAAGATGTTTGGCCTAACATTACAACACAAATTCAATAGGGATCAACCACTAACAAATGAAATAACACTTGACCAGACAAATTGGACAGCTTTTATACAACACCCAACACTCTGAACGGGAAGCGCGATAGCATGGAGGTTTGCAAAAAATAGGCTTGCCGATCGAAATTTTTTAACAAGGTGTGGGTACTTGATAAACCAAATCTGCCAGACCCCGACAACAGCAATGCAGATCATAATCGAATGTAGCCAAATCAAGCCTATTTGGAGGAACACAAATATACCTTTCCAACAATTAACCAAACGAAAGTTAATAACAACAGACATCATTGCAGGACTAAAAAAAACAAACCTCAAGACCAACTGGCAAACTACGTATTGAATATGGTAAAAGCTACAGCATATCGAATATATACTAAACAAATAAAGAAAGCAAAACATTTAAAAACGTACAAAATTACCTTATGCAAAGTATTAAAAATAAAATTGGCCATGAATTTATCCGTTGTAAAGAAAAACATGACATCAGCAGTTTCCAAAAAGGGTGGTGTGGAAAAAACGTTTTATGCCAAATTGATGGAAATACCATAACTTTGAGAACATCGAACAAAATATTTGAAAAAAAAGTTAGTGATAATGTAAATATGTAAATAAGTTTAAGTAAAATAGGCAGTATTAATGTTTATCATGTAAAATACAAATGTACCAACGTCCAGAGAATAAACGTATTGTAATAAAAAAAACACACATACACACACGCACGCACACACACACACACACAGGCACGCACACAAGCTCACACACACACACACACACACACACACACACACAGGTTCACACGTGCACACATGCACCACACACACACACACACACACACACACACACACACACACACACACACACAGGCACGAACGCAGAGACAGACGCAAACACTCACGCACGTACGCACACACACTCAGACACACGCACAGAGAGAGATAGAGAGAGAGAGTGAGGGGGAGAGAGAGATAGAGAATCAAACATAGTAAAATGAGCTAAAAAGTCGATTTAGCGTTGGTGAAAAAAAGTAGATTGTATAACCCATTATACACACATATTTATGTGTAGGTTGAATGCATGCAAATAATCAGTTTGTATGGTTTCTCTTAGCTAACAGTGCGAATAGCAGTAAGCCGAATGGTTACACGAGAAAGTGTAGATATTTGAGAGATAAACAAACAAGAGTTGAAAATAGCGTGTGTGTGTCTGTGGGTGGGTGCATGTGTGTGCTGGTAAAGAATATGATCATGTTGCAAGTAATACCTTTTAATGTCAGTTAATAATTGATTTATCCAACAAAATCAATATTTTTGCAGTGGTAAAAAGATTGTTGATGACATGTATAGAAGGATTTTGGTACATCGTAACATTGCGATTCTCTACGTAAGATTTAAAGACACATTATGAGGATTTATGGGTATTTGGTCTATTGCCCTACTGTATATGTTATTAATAATGCCAATGAAATTATATTCATTATTAGTTGAGCACATCGGAAGTAATGGTATTTAGAAAGTTAAATATCATGTGAACAGTCATTGCAAAATGTTGCAATTATTCAAAGTAACATTTCTATTCAGCATAACCTCTTCAGTTCAACTAGCAAAGGAAATTGTTTCTAAAGAACGTAAGAGCTTAAAATAAATAGAAAATTCTAATCAAAGAAAAGAAAGCAAACAGAACCACTTATTCAGTCCACAACGATACTATTAGTCATGGAAATATAAAGGATAGTATAACTGTCGGGTTAGATTCGCTCTTTATGAGTATACAGTACATGTTGGTGAACTACCCAAACGGGTTGAGTAAAAATAAGATAGAGGGTTAAACCAACAAAATGTTAATGACCCGTATCACTTTCAATTGATGATCATATGTACCTAGGGCACTCCAAGTTATACTAGAAACATATAGAAAAGTATCAATCTAAACCAGAGAATGAAAATAATAATAATAATAATCAATTTATTTCCTTATGACAAAATAGATTGTATAGGATGTGTCAATTTACTTAATGGTTATGAAAATGTATACAACGTATAAAAATATCAATATGTAAATGTATATATATATATATATATATATATATATATATATATATATATATATATATATAAACCATATTGTAATTATGTTACAATTAAGTGGTAGACTAGACTTAAACATATCACATTATCTTTAAGTGGCGTTGTAAAGTTCAGATATGGAGGAGAAACAGTTTTGTACTAGAAATTGTTTTATTTCCCGCTTAAAGTTGTTTATATTTGAAATGTTTCTTATGTTTTTTGGTAAATTATTACAGAGATGTGGACTAAAAAACAAGGGAGAATGTTATGTCACCCTGTATTTGCAGTAAGGCAAGTGAATATTAGTGGTAGATCTGGTATTATGATTACGTACATCAGAATTTAAATTATAATTAGATTTGTTATTGTGGACATACACGCAATGTTTATAGATTAGTATTCCGCATAATGTAATTTTTTAATATTTGACAACAAAATTAATGCTAGACACTCCAACAATTTTCCTATCTTTTTTTGGGCAATGAAAACTTCAGTAGCCTTTGATCAATTTCCCCAGTAGAAAATACCATATCGTAGTCTTGATTAAACTTCTGCATGATATAAACTTATTAAATGGACAGGATTGAGGACATGTAAATTTTTAAAAAGAAAAACTAAAAAGTGAAGTTTAGATATCAGTGCTGAGCAATGAGATTTCCAATTTGCATTGAGATCTATGCTTAATCCTATGAATTGTGTTTTATCTACTTGTAATAAAGATTCATTATTTAATTTTAAATTTAGAGTTTCACATTTCTTTTGTGTGTGATGAAATCTGATAAATTGTGTTTTAGCGATATTATAATATGTCATTTTGTGAAAACCAGACGGTTAGGTTTTGCAGTGCTTGAGTACAAGTACCTATTAAAACATTATCATCTTTATTTAATAAAACAACAAATGTATCATCTGCGTACATTGTAAAATGGCCATGCTGGTAAACATTTTCAATGTCATTTATGTATAATCAAAATAGGACAGGGCCCATTACTGAACCCTGTGGAATACCTATATTTTGAGTTTGCAATTTGATTAAAACCTTCTCTGGTGTACTTTAAAGATACATATTGAGATCTATTATATAAAAATGAGAACAGCCATTTTAAAGCCACTCTTCTTACCCCAAGAGCACATAGTTTATCACAAAGTATTTTGATATTTACACAATCAAATGCTTTGTATACGTCACAAAGTATAGCAATGGGATTTTCATCTCTTTCCACGCACGTAATTATTGTTCCTTGGAGGTTCCAAATTGTAGAAATGGTTGATTTTCGTGATCTGAAACAATGTTGGTTTTGATTAAGAGTATTGTATTTATTCAAATAATTTGTCAAACGACTTAAGAAGCTGTACTCAAAAACGTTTGAAAAATCTGAGGAAATTGTGACTGGTTTATAATTTTCCTTATCTGTGACGTTATTTTTCTTGTGGACCGGTACTACCTTAGCTATTTTTAGTATTCTTGGAAATTTGCCAGTAAAGAAAGATAAATTTACTAAATAATTAATAGGTTTTATTAAAACTGAAAGTGTTCTTTTAATAATGAAGATAGGTACATCATCGTAACCGGACGAGTGTTTGT
The DNA here is from genome assembly GCA_036346205.1 of Vesta saturnalis. Lineage (NCBI taxonomy): Eukaryota > Metazoa > Arthropoda > Insecta > Coleoptera > Lampyridae > Vesta > Vesta saturnalis. Next base: position 726,473 of record JARFJB010002048.1, read on the forward strand.
TTTTTAAACAGCGAGTTAATAGATTCAATAACTCTTCTTCTGAAAAGGATAAACTAAGTCCTGCCAACAAAATGTTGTCCTTTGGTTGAAAAAATGTAATTAAACGGTTCAAAAATGCTGTCTGAAATCCACTTCAGAATTTGGAGATGAATACGTGTAATACTAAAATCTTTGTACATTCCTTTAAAAAAAACGGGAAAGGTTTTAATTCATTTAAAGTTCAAACTAGTACAGAATCTAAGATCGCTTGCAAATTTTTTTTTTGAAAATATGAGCGGAGAAAGTTAATGATGCTTGAAATTTAAAAGAAACATATGAAGTCTCACGGAATAGCTAAACAGTATCTTGATATTTCTTTTTGATGGGTGATGTACAAAATGATGGAGACCAATGAGGCTGTCCCGAGTTGTTCACAAGTATGTCAAACACGTTTAGCAACAAAATTCAGAATTGTGTATTGATGTTTGAGTTCCTGTAGAAGAAATTCAACAAGAGCAGCTTATGCTTTACCTAGACGTGCAAAGCGAGAACAAAGGAGTAGAAGGAGAGCAACAAGCTGCTCTAACCTAAATAAATGGCAATTTTTAGATTAAGACTTATGATGGAGATAAGGATAAACATTAAAAGTACTTGCAAAACCAACGAGGTCATCTCCCAAACGGAGAACATACAATGTTTAGCCTAATGAATCCATTTGTTTTTTTGTTAAAAAGATAAACGAGTTGCTTAAAGGCGTTTTTGTATCGTTTAGACATGTTAAACAATTAAGGAAATAATTGTAGTACTATACAGTGTTTTCCTGATGGATTTTGTGTCCTAGGATGCGTCTGAATTTGATTTATTAAAGTTGTAAACAACCGAGTATTTTACTAACTTAAATTTAGATCTGATTAAAACCAGATCTAAATACTAGTGCTGATGATCTAAAGGAAAATATCTTTTTTAGATTTTTAACCACATTTCCGTTCCTATTTTTCATCGTGTTTGAGAGAATTTTGATCACCCGCTGCGAAAACCATATAATAAATCGATTAAAGATGTGGCGTTGTTTATTAAAAGTACTATTTTCAGTTCTTCTTTTTCACGGCGAGCTTATAATATTGAGAACTAACTGAAAATGGCCTCTGCGTTTTAACCTGACATGTAGACAAGATATTCCTCATAACAAAGTACAAAGTTTAATGACTGTACTTAATCACATAAGCCACAGTTTCTAAAGTACTTAGTGCAATATATTGTGCACTGTACTGTAGAAATATAAAAAAGTGACAGAATTCAAAATTCCAATTGTATTCAGAGTTTAGCACTCAATTTGAAGTTTGGTATCCCCTCCAATTATTTAATATCTTCTACACACACTGTTAATTTTAAGATATTTAGTAATGTACCCAGGTCAGTCTATCTGCGCAACTCGAATGCTGAAACAATGTTAAAACGCGAACTTACGTAAGCCAAACGGTCGTCTAAATTTAATGAGAAAGCAGGTAGGACCGCTTCCGTTATGTGAAAGGGTTGTTACGCGATATATGTGTTGCGGGTACCTAGGTGAGGATAAAATAAAGGTAACACAAGAAAACACAGTACGGTACAGTAAAAACCATAAAAGAAAACGTTGCCTCTTACTGCAACAAGAGTAGCAACATAAATAAAATACAAATATACGTATTTAGATTTTATTGTTATTAAAAGATCCTCTATCGCCTTAATATCACCGTGTTACACAGTTAGCTAACTGTAGCATAAGTAAAACACCATAACATGTTAAAGGTCTGCGCCCAATAATATAAAGTCATCAAATTTATTGCTTGTCTATTAAAACGATGATCACTTTTCCCAATGAAATCGTTATAAAAACAAATATCTTTAATACGGCAGATTTAAAATCATAAAGTTTAGTGTTTGTGTATTCTAACAATATCACTACTTTTTTGCCAGAATTCAAAACCTCATATCCCTCCCCCTTCCAACATAAAAACGAAGTATCGAGAGGGAAATATAGGAAATGCATCTCGAATAGACCGTACAAACTTAACGTTGCACCTTTAAATCTCGTGGGTAATGGGAATTGCGGATACGGTTGTGGTAAAGGTTTCAGTAATCTTTGATGAAGACCATTTCGGTAACATTTTTGATTTATTGTGTGCGTAACAGAAACCGGAATATGTCTAACAAGTAACATTTGTCGGGTGATAAGGTGATGTAAATGACTGACGAATTCCCCATTTCATGCAAAATCGTGAAATCATATGAGCATTACAACATTTTAAGTTAACAGACACGAAAGTTTTTGGGGAGTGAGACATGCCCTTGTAACACTGGCACTAGACCTTAGAGTGTGGAAATCTCATAGACATTTAGAGGACGCAGACAAGCATAAATGTATACATTCCGCTAGATGTAATAAGTGGGCCTACATAAACAATATAAACTTTGTCACAAGTTGTATTGGAAGGGATACTCGATAAGTAACAACTAACTTGAGTATTATTTGGTTTACACGTGTGACAATGAGAATAATTACTAACATAATCCCTAATGTGTTGATACATTCCATGCCACCAGAAGCATTTACTAAGTGAACGATGTGATGTAAGAATTGAGTTATGATGTCCTATTATGGAATCGTGATTATAATAAGTTAAAACGTTTTTAAGATACTCTGGAACAATTGACCTTTTGAGCCTCTTTCTATGGACAAAGGGTATTAAAAACCCATTTTAGTTATCAACATCCTTTCCGTCGTTGATGCCGGAATGAATCAATTTACAATAATCATCACAGCTGATGTTTCTGTATAGAGACAAAGGACTCTGGTATTTCTACCAACGAATTTGCAAACAATAAGTGACCTTCAACATCCGAATTGGGTTGATCACTACTGGACTCGTTGGGTAAACGGGATAAACCGTCTGCAGCATTATTAGGGAACCTGACACGTGCTCAATGGTAAAATCGGGCATGGATGACCTTAATAACTATCGGCGAAATTTTGAAAGTTGAGAAGGATGTTTGAAAGTCATCTGATAGCCTTGCAATCGACTTCCAGAATAAATTCAGAATCAGTGACATAATATTTGAACTTATTTAGACTAAAAATTACTGGTAGTGACTCTTTTTCATAAGTTTAATATTTGTGTGTGAGATCATTTCCGGAAAACAAATACAATAAGGTGGGCACCATCTTTAGAGTTGTGTAAAAAATCTCTTGAATCCCCATATTACTAGCATCCGTTCGTATAATACATTTTTTCGAGATGTTTGGGAGCCGAAGAATTGGAGTTTTAGAAACAGCACTTCTAAGTTTATTGATAACGTCAATATGAATCTAACTAATATTGAATTTGACATTTTTTTTTCTTTAAATCATTCAAAGGGTCAACAATTTCAGAAAAATGTTCGACGAACTTGGCACAAAATGCAACTACGCCAATAAACTATTGCACCTGCTTGTTTTTAGGTATTTTGAAATCGCCTCAATACACAAAGGATCTGTTTAAATTCCATTCGACGATACTAGATGAGTTCAAAAATGCCCTATTTATTGGGAGTATTTGAAACAGTATGCGCGATATTAATTATTAAATGTGGCATAATTCGAAAAGTGATGCGGTGTTAGTGTTGTTAATGTTTGCGTTAAATTAAGACTCTGTGTACTAAACGGTGCACAACATTTATTAAAATGAACATAAACTGAACGAAAACACACATAAAATAAGACTTGAAAGGGTTTTTGTCTTACGGTGACAAAAATACGTACTTCAAGTCTACCTATAGCGATACAAAAATATACGGTTTTCGGCCGCTTGAAAATAAAAAATTAATTCCATGTCGAGTTACCTAGTTGCTTGTTGTTTTGAGAAAAGCCTACATTTCAAACGCACCAGTTCCGCTCTTGACTAACACCGCATCACTTTATGTCACATTTAATAATTAATATCGCGCATACCGTTCCAAGTAATCTTTCACGTCATATCCGGAAAGTACGCAGCGCCATCTACATGTGCGACACAGCATAAAGTCCACAAATTAGCGATTTCGAAAATAATGAATTTGTCCGTTACTTTCTGAGCGTACTGTATATATATATATATATATATATATATATATATATATAAAACGGTTGGGAATCGAAGCCATTACCTCCCAAGTGCTAATCAGGTTGTATCATCACCGTCCCACTAGCTCAGTATGTTATCTAAAGTTTCATTATTGCAATGGACATACATTTTTAAAACTAAATGTTCTTCTGTATATTAAAAATTTAAAGCGAAAGATTTAAGCTTGATATCTAAAGAAAAATATAATTTGTACCCTGCAATCGTACACAAAATTATCACATAATATAATAATATCAGACTGGCTTACACATTTTTGAAATCAGATGCTTTTAATTTGACTCCATTTCAAGCTCATTATTTCAGACAAATTCAATTATGAATTTCAGATGACAAGAGTATCAAAAAACAAGAAATATCTAGATTAGGAAGTTTAGGAATCTTTTCAGCCTCACAAATGAAAAGAATCAGGGATGACTACTGAAGTAGTAGGATAAGTGTTATGATCTGTAATATGACCCTAATTGGATCACGTTATTAATTCTATACTTTCAAACAGCGATATATTAACGAGATCGTCATCTTTAAATTATTTAACGGTCTTATTATTATTATTATTATTATTATTTTTTTTTTTTGTTAAGCGCGTCGACATCAAGGTCATTAGCGCTATATGTTTCTTTATCTTCTGTAGACTATATTTTATAGAATAGTTTTGTGTCTTTCAGAAAATTTAATAGTTTTGGTATTTCGCCAGAATTATTGTGAAGGATTACTTGGAGATTTCTTCCTAATTTATTTCTGATTCTCTCAATTTGGTAGATTGAGCATTCGATTAGGATATGTTCAACTGAGTTGTATCGCATGTTTCACACTTTGTTTGGTTATTTCCAGTTAAGTAGTGTGCAGATGTAAGGGCTGTGTGCCCTATGGGCAGTCTGCTGATCTTTATTTGTGCTTCCCTGGAAAGGTTCATCTGGTTTCTTCCACTATTTATTATTGGTTCTACACGTTTGAAAAAGTTTTCTTTCTGGTACCATTCATCTTGCCAGGCATTGGTTATTAGTTGTGATATTTGTTTAGTAGTATCCTCTATCGTGTATAATTTTAATTCAGGTGCTTTTTTGGCTGCTTTACAGGCTGCGGATTTCGCTGATTGCAGGTTATCAATTTTTGTGCAATTGGTTACTAACAGGATTCTGATATCTTTAATAGAGTTATGCAGTTCTTGTAATAGGCAAAGTATTAGGTAGGTCATGGGATTCGTTGTGAATTTGTTCATTATATTGTTTGCCAGGGCGTTTGAACTTGTTACAATGTAGTAGCGCTTTGGTAGCCGGTTCATAGAACAGTATAATAGAGCCTGATAAAATGAGTATATTTCCGCCATAAATAGAGAACTCATTTTTGGTAATGACCAGCTATGCGGCATGTTATCAATGACAATTGCGCTGCCTGTATCGACCTTAGTTCTAATGCCTTCCACATAAATGGTGCAGCTTTCCATTAAATTGTTTAATGTGTCTTTTTTAAGGCGCTATTGATTTTTATCAAAGTAGGTAGGCGTAAACTCCAAGGCGCTACCTCTTTGAATTCAGGTTACAAGACTTCCGGCAACTTGTACTGGTACTTTTTTAGAATTTCATGTCCTCGGATTCTTATCGGTCGCGTAATTGTAGAATTATTATCATATTCGCGTATTCTGTGAAATAATGTATTATAAATTGGGTGTTGCGGTCGTGCTTTTATCCTTGCTAAGTAATTTAATAGCAGTTGTTCTCTTCCTTTGTAAAGAGAAGGCACTCCTGATTCCACATATAGGCTATCGATAGGGTTTGTGTGGAAAAAGCCAATGCAATACCTTTGTCCAAGGTGGTAGACAGCATTAACTTTGTTTAGGACGCCCTTTTTTGCGGATGAATATACTGTGCATCCGTAGTCGATCCGTGAGAGTACTAGAGACTTGTACACTTTAGTTAATATGTCTCTGTCGGCTCCCCATTTTGTGGCAGCTAAGCAGCGTAATACGTTTAGTGTACGATGACATTTTGCTACTAGTTCGTCAATGTGAGATCGCCATCTCAAGTCAGAATCGAAGGTAAGCCCCACCTGCTCTGCGTTCGTTATAACTATGTTTATGCCTCTTTGTAGAATAGAATTGATTTCTTGTGTGGTGCTTGATTTGGCATATATGCAGAGATCGTCAAGGTAAATAATTCTTTCGGTTCTTTCAGGTAAGTTTGACGTGATATCATTAACTGCAATTGCAAATAGTGTCACACTTAGGGTAGATCCCTTTGGCACCCTGTTCTCTAGATTTCGTAGAGCCGAAAACGCGACTCTCACACGAAATTTTCGATTGTAGAGAAAGGATTGGATAAATATTGGCAGATATCCACGTATACCCCAATTATGCAATTTTTCTATTATGCCATGCTTCCAGGTCATGTCAAAAGCCTTCTGTAGATCAAAGAATATAGCTTGAAAGAGTCTTGTATGCTGCTCTATACGTGTACTAAGCAGTCTACGGTGGATCTTCCTCTCCGGAATCCATATTGGTTTCGATTAAGAAGGTTTTGGTTTTTTAGGGCGTACACTAACCTATAGTTTACCATTCATTGAAGAACTTTGCTTAAGCAGCACGTTAGACTGATAGGTATGTAGCAGTTGGGATTTGTAGGATCTTTGTTTTCTTTTAGAGTCGGAATAATTATAGCCTCGGTCCAGGCTTGCGGGTAAGATCCGGTAGTCCATATCGAGTTGTATATATTTAGGAGGTATGTCTTGAGTGATAGGTTACGGTGCTTTAGGAATTCGTAATTCACGTTATCTGTTCCAACCGCTGTTGATCTTAAACCGTTTAGTGCAAAATTCAGCTCATTAATCGAGAATCGTTCATTGTAGTTAAGAAACATATCAGTTGAGAAGTCAAGTTTCACTTCTCTCTGCTTCTTATTTAGTTATTATTATTATTATTATTATTATTATTATTATTATTATTAATATTACGGTATTTTCCCTGAAATATTTAAAACCGCAATTACAAGGCCTATTTATAAAAAAGGAGATCCGATGCAATATTCCAATTATAGACCTATCAGCATACTACCTGTGATAGAGAAAATACTAGAAATATATGTAACAGAACACTTTAAGAATTACCTCACACAAAACAAAATCATACACCCTGACCAATATGGCTACCAAAAAGGAAAGAGCACTGAAACCCTGTTACTCAAATTCACGAATCATATTAATTCTCAATTGGACAAGAATAATTACACCGTTGCTGTGTTTATAGACATGTCCAAAGCTTTTGACACAATAAAACCAGACTTACTGATCAAATGTTTGAAGAATGTGGGCGTAAAATCTAAGGAACTGTCATGGTTTGAGAGCTACTTAAGAAACAGGCAGTTTATGGTGAAACTGGGCGACGAGTATAGTGATAAAACATTTCTGAAGTACGGGGTGCCTCAAGGTAGTAACCTTGGACCGCTGTTATTTATAATATACGTAAACGACATTTTTACAATCACAAATAAAACCAAGTGTTATATGTATGCCGATGATGGAGTGCTTTTTTATTCTCACAGAGATGCAGTTACTTGTATAAAGATCGTCCAAGATGAACTTAATATACTGGTGAAATGGGCACATAATAGAAACTTGTTTATAAACGAGGAAAAAACGGTCTCAATGATCTACTACACGCCGCACATGGTAAAAATTAAACACCTTGAGATTAAAATACACACGTGTTCGTGTTTGTCTCAATCTATATACTGTGATTGCAAAATTATACAAAGAGTGTATAACACAACCTATCTAGGAATTAAATTAGATCATAACTTAAAATACGATCATCACATAAACTATATACAATAAACTTAAAAAAATCGTAGGATGCTTGTATATACTAAGCAGAATGTTAGATATAAACACCATGATTACGGTATACAAATGTCTAGCGGAATCAATTCTTCGATATGGTGTATTAGTATGGGGAACGGCAGAAAAATGTCATATAAAAAAACTGGAAAACCTACAGCTGAAAATATTAAAATTAGTTTTAAAAGATCACCACTTAACAGCAAAACAGCTTCTGGAGAAATGTTACACACTTACACCCAGTGGGTATTGCAAGTTCTGGTACCTAATAAATTATCGCCAGGATAACGAATACAAAAAAACTGTGGAGCATACTTACACAACTCGCAGAAAACATTATTTAGAACCTCACTACTTCAATAGGTATGGACAAAGAACCTTGGAGTACATGGTACCACACTTGTTTAATACATTACCACAAACCATAGAAGATAGCACCTACAATATATACAAAAAAGAAGTAAAAAAATGGTTAATTTTATACGGCCATTGAGTTAATAAACTCTATTACATATTACATACATATATCAATTAACTTTTTATTTTATTTAAAATCGTCATTAAGCAGTAAATATGCAACGTTTTTTTTTCTTTTTAGTCATAGTAATGGACAGTTTTTGAGTTAAATTATTATTCATTTATACGCAATGTATTTGTTTATTACATTTCAGATTACCATAAAACACCAGATATGTAGATTTGTAGTTAAACTTGACATGATCTTTAAGATTTAACATGTAATTCTTCATATTAACTTCAATTTCACTTTTCTTTTTTTTCCATGATGTAATATATAACACAATGATTGTACGAACTCTGAGCGTCATATTAGCTTTTAAGACAAATTTACTAAATTAGTTGTTCATTGTTAATGTTTAAAATAGGTACAAACAGAAAAGTCTACTGACTTCGTTTGACCTATAACTATGTAAATATTATGAAATAATTAATTCAAATAAATTCAAATTCAAATAATATTATTATTATTATTATTATTATTATTATTATTATTATTATTATTATTACTACTACTATTATAGATGATGATTGGTTATTCTTAAATCTACAGTCTAAACTAGGGAAACCCAGATAGCGCTGGTAATAAATCGAGACCATAACATTATCTAGCTTTACCAATAAGGTGGTTATGTATATGTTGACTAATACCGGAAGCAGATACTGATCTGATGTGATATACATGCCAAATGATGTATGGATCCTTGCAATGATATTTCCTTCACTACTGTTTCCAAAGTATTCCTATAAATTCTTAATCAGGTTAGCCGCAACGGAACGGATAATTGAATGGTGTCCTACAACAATTATATCAATATCTAATAACTATAAGACAACCCAATAAACCAATGAAATTAATTAATAACATGAGTCACGCAGCGATCATACAAGAGCTATTGACAGTCTTAAAATTTAGTTTAACAATTACTTGTATATAAAACGCACATTTATATTACACTTCGAGCAAATATGGATAAATGCACTACTAAATTCGGACATCTATATCTTTTTTAGTGAAAGGTATAATAGAATTGTACCTGTAATGCTAAGGGGTCGGAAAGCGTACAATAGAAAATTAATTGGGAGAACGCACAAGACTGTTATTCTTATTATTTAAATGTATATACAGCTATTTAAAATACTTAGCTTTTTTGGGTTTTCATTGGTGTATTTTTGGATTAATGCTTTACACAAATCTAATTTTTGGATAAGACTTACAGATATCGTCCTCAGCAGTAACAAAATCCTTCAGAGTTGTTTAACATGTTGATTTAATGGTCAGTTTTAATGTTTTTCACTTTTAACAAAAGTCTCTTTAAAGGAAACAATTACATATATTGATCACATTTTTCGAAATGATACATCAATTCTTTTTCAGCACTGTCTTACTACGACTTATTTTCAGGGGAATAATAAATTCTATCAATAGCTTGATGGTGTAGCAATGAGTAACCCTTTTAGTCCTGATATAGCAAACTTTGCACTTGGAAGAGTTTAAAACATTAGCGTTACAAAATGTACCGAAAAAACCTTTCGTTTGGTATAGATATGTAGATCACGCATGTGTCATTTGGAGATATGGAGAAGTAGCGCTACATAAATTTTTTATTTTTGTAAATGGTATACATCTAAGCACCCAGTTTACCATGGAAAAGGAAACTAATAGAAGTTTGCCATATCCTGACATACTAGTGTCTAAAACAAATAACCATTCACATGAAGAAATTGGTGTAATTAAATCTTTAGTGGATCGAGCAAGATCATTTTTCTTTGTCAGATGTGACTATATTTTTAATTGATGTCAAGTTTCCATTTATGAATGCTTTCATCCTTTTTCACAGTTAGCCTTCGTCCGTTGGAGTGTCTTCTGATTTGTTATCTTCAAGACAGTTTAACAATGTTTAATTTATTACGGATCTAGTCATTCTTTACCAAAATCGTATTCCATAGTTGGCTTTACACGTTTATCAAACTGTTATGTTAATAGCAGGCTTATGTTTGCGTTTTCACTTTTTCAAATTTCATAACATCTTAAACAACTCTGAAAGATTTTGTTACTACTGAGGACGATAATTTAAGTCCTATCGAAACGTTAGATGTGTGTAAAAAATGAATACAAAAGTACACCATTAAAAACCCTAAAAAGCTAGGTGTTTTAAATATGTGTAACAATTGTGAATGTTTGCATTTTTGTATTTAACTAAATCTCAAACAAGACGAAGAAATTTTGACAAAAATGTCGATCAATATCTTTTGTAGATATGGCTGAAATATACATTTTTCTAAATTAAATGTTAAAAAATTCACCATTATTGAAATATTGGCAATTAAAAAAACCACCAAAGATTATTTATAAATATTATACTAGATTATGTAGAAGGTATGTAGATGAGCGACTGTATGTAGACAGAAAAACGTGGTGAAATGAATCGGTAAAAAAGGCAGTATGTAAGAAAAAATATGCGTACATGGCAATGATTGCTGTAAAGAATGAGACTGAGAAAAAGCCATTGCATGAGATGTACAGATTAAGAAACAAGGAAGCGAAGGAGCCAATAAAGCGGAAGTGATGGCTATGTAAGGAGAGAAAATGCAGAATCATTGTGAGATACAAAAAACTCTTCTGGAAATGGGTCAAAAATACAAAACGTAGCCCAAAACAGAACATTGCGGGAGTGATAAATACGAGCAACGAAACAGTATGGGATGATTATGAAGAGAGGAAATGCTAGCAAGAATATTTTGGAAAGCTGTACAGTAGTGAGAAAAATAAAGCTGAAGGGTTAAATGTGGAAAATGTAGAAGGAATGGTGAATGAAATTGAAAAGGAAATTGGGATAAATGAGGTAGAGAAAACAGTAGGAAGATTGAAAAACGGCGAAGGAGCAGGCGTGGATGAAGTCACGAGCGAAATGCTAAAGTTTGGAGGTGCAAAGCTTATACGAAGATTGTGTGAATCTTTCAATGTATGCCGTAAGGGTGGAAAAGTGCCGAGTGATTGGAAGAGCGCAATCATTGAACCACTGCTAAGGGTAAGGGGAACAGGAGTGATTGCGTGAACTACAGAGGAATAAGTTTGCTCAGTCTACCTAGTAAAGTATTTGGAGGAATACTGATGGATAGAGTACGAGAAACTATACAAACTAAGGTTTGGGATGCGCAGGGTGGATTCATGCCAGGGAGAGGATGTGTTGATCAGATGGTTGCCCTTCAGTAGGTGATCGAAAAGTGTTTAGGTGTAAAAATGTGTACTGTACGTTTGTAGATCTGGATAAAGAATATGATAGAATGAATAGGGAAAAGCTGTGGGAAATATTAAATGAATATGGCGCAAGTAAAGTGTTGAGCAGAGCCATTGTAAACACCCTGCATATTTAATACTTCGGTAATTTCAAAGGTTGCTAGTGTTCATCGTCATAAATGCAAGCAAATTGAGCACCAAAATGTTCTGCCATTTTTCAGTTTGCACTCTCACGTGGTGTAACAGTTGTAAAGTGGGCAATACATCTTCAATAATATAATAATCTTAAGGGTTGCTCATAGACTTTCATCGACATGAATACTTAATTGATCACTAAAATGCTCTCTTTTCAGGTTGTGCTGTGTTTATAGCGTGGTGTACAATTGTCAAAACATCTTACATTTACAAAATTTTAGCCATTTCATGCGTTTCAGATAAATGATCATTGACATTAATACGTACTCATCCAGCATTAAACTATATTTCTATTCTTACCGGTTTGTGCTGTCAAGGGGAGTGCCATATTATTTAGTAAATTTTTCCAGAAATACGAAGATTTCTGATGTTTTTACCGGAAAATAATGGGACAAATATGGGAGCATGATTCATGAAAAATTACCATTTATGCTGTTAATGGCCTGCCAACTTTATGGAGCTGACAGGGGATACCACAAAAAATAATAAAGTAAGTAAATTTTATTATTGTGGTTTTTTGATAGAAGATTGCTAAAAGTAAATGATTAGAGTAAAACTAGAACGTGTAAATGATCTAATTAGAGTTTGTGAGTAAGTTCAACTTAATGAAATCAAATTTTCGTAACGAACCTCTATTTTTCCTTTTCCTGTCTTATTTTCCTGGTTCATTCACTTTAACCACGTCTTCCTTCCTTTAATTAATGATAACAGACACCTTGATGCTTATGCTTTGTGGCAAAAAAATAAAGAATGTTACCAATAATAAAACAAAAAGTATCTTTTTATTATTATAAGAACAGTAGATAATCGAATCTATATTATTATAATTAAAAATAAATGATAAATGTAATATTAAGACAAAAAATAAATAAAATGGAGATAATCAATACATAAAATATAGTTATGGATAGCAACTCGTTTCACAGTTTCAAGTTTGGGGAAGAAATTCATTTTTTGATTTTGTTTACTTAAGTGTTAATGAAATTTAATATCCTGTTCCGTTTATGATAACGGCTAGACACTTTCTTATCTAATTAAAATTCTGATTCGTAACATTACGAAGTGGTCTATTTCTCTACGTAATTAATGAATTGATCGTGATAAGAAGAATTTTTACATAATTTTTCCCCACATAAACTGGAATTTTGTATGGTCCGTTAATTGATACACAGTTCGTTCTCTATTTAGCATGCGTAATCATATTCCTTTGTCCTTGTTAAGCTACTGTACAGTATGAATACTTGTGTTGCTTAACCTCAGTATTTCTAGTGAACGTTGTTGGGTGTATATATATCTGCTATACTCCAATTGTACCAAACTCGCGATGGTACAAAAAGGAAGTGTTAATTTAGTTTAGAGTTTATTACGAATCGTTTTAACAATAACATGAGTGCTTATTTGTTAGTGTTTGTTTTAATATCAAACGTGGTAAGTTATATTTCGTATACTATTTACATAATAATTAACGGTATAGTTTAGCTTTATGTCATTAAGGTAGGTCAAACGCGATGTTGCTTATTTATAAATTTTACTTGATTCCTAAAAACAATAGTAGGTAAACAAGAATATTTCCCCGGTTGGGCAAAATTCCAAAGGGCATTGCGTATTACAAAAAGTGATAACATGTTGAATTTTTGGCTATCAATACATAATTCAGTGTCAATATATAAGAAACTGTTTAAAATGAGATTAACGATAAATAAATTCTTGAAACTAATTAAAAAGTGATAAATTTGATAGTGTTGGTGTAAATAAATGTTGACGTATAGAACCGTCAAAAATGTATAGTTTTTAGCAAAACACGCTTGTCCACTTCCAAATTTGAAGTCAACTGCCTAATAAAATAATTAATATGCCCCAGAAATTTTTACATTATATTTAATTAATGAAAGATACCTTCTTTACAATAAATGTATGGCTAACTACTCATATCCTTTCTTCTGCAAATAAAATAACGTTTAAGCAGAAATTGTTTGAAACTTAGAAATTACGTAACATAGATTTAACCTAGTTACCCAAATATTGAGATTCAAAATGTATTGACGCAGATAAATTTCAACAAAAAACTAATACCGTAAATAACTTTGTTAGCTAAACAAACAAACCAAGCTTGTGTAAATCCTGCCGACATATAGAAGATAAATCAATGAATCACGTTTGGGATCTCGTGCTTTGTTTATAAAATTTAAATATGAATTGGTACTACCAAAGTACCAACATTAGTTTACAAACCATGAAGCAATAAGAAGACCTTCAAAGGTGAAGGTGACACAAAACCAGTTTAATCAATAAACTAAAACGAATTAGGTACTCATGATTACAAAAATTATAATTTATATTACTAACCTTGATTGTAATTATCTTAATAGCAGTACAATCAAAATTCCAAAATTTCAACTTTATACTCGTAATTAATAGACTCGTAATTAAAATTTTTGCTTTCTTTTCATACGGAACATCCTTAAATAAACAAATTACAGACATAATGAACTAAAAACAACACTATAATAATTTTTTGGCGTTTAATTATAGGTACATTAAAATTTATTAAAAATTATTAATAATAATTTTTAATTACATATTTACTGGTTTGTAAAAAAACTTATAACTAAAATTTATTGTTACTTTTAGTAATCGGATTGACTCTTTTTATTTGTTTTAATTTACTTCGTTTCTTATTGATTACACTTAAACTTGCAAGCTTTTAAAGCTGACGTTACTATAGCAGTGCAGTTTTTCAAAAAAATCTTTATAAATCGCCTTCCAGAATCGCTAAAATCAAAATAGTCTGTAATGTAAAAATTTACATTTAGACCATAATTAATCTGACATATTATAACATTCATTTTTAATTTCCAGATATTGTTAACACAATCAATGCCTGATAGATGGGCCAGTTATAATCGTGCACACGAAAATAGTTAGTATTTATATATTCTTTGAAGAATAAATATTATCTTCATATATTATTTTATCTAGATGCATCAATAAAATTCATCTTTTCAGGTGCAGTTAACGACACTATCATATTTCCGGACGGCTACAGTACACAAATACGTTTCGGAACTTCAAAAGAAATAGATTTTTCAGCAACAGGCAAAGGTCTGAACTGTACGGGTTATGTATGTGAAGATGCTAAGGAATATCCATATGACAGGATAAAAGAAGTTATTGGTTCATTATCTGTTTATCATAAACTGTTTGGATTCTTGGAAGGTAATGTTGTGGAGGTAAAAAATAAATTTGGCCCGGACGGTGAACCAGATAGTGAAGAAACCATGTGCGCAACAAACACTCTTACTAGATTTCCAAAAACTATGAGAAATGAGAATAAAACAGAGAAGTTTATAGTTAACGACGATGATCATAAACAAGGATTAGTAATTGAAACTTGCGTGTAAGTACAATTTAACACAAGTAGTAATACAAAAAATAATGTAAACATTTTAGTGAAAATGGTAAGTGTAAATTTCACTCTCGTTTTCCTGAAAAGTATACGTCAGAGTGTCGTCAAAAATATGCAAGAAGAAGATTAATGGCATTAGAAGCGGATGGAAATCCAGCGTTCGATTTCTTCATTGTGCCATCATGTTGTGTTTGTACTATAAAACAAATCAAATAGCTGTGAATCTTTTGTTGATATTTAGAATTACTTCTCTATTAGAAATTTTGTGATAATAGTTTATTATCAAAAATCCTCAGTGATGCCAGTGTGAATATAAAGCAATAAAACGAAGTATATGTTTACACAAATCTGTTTAAAAATATACTTTTTTTATTCACTTTTTAAATACGTATATTTAAGATGTTTGACTTTACCAATACTGTCTAAATAAACTACTAATGCGAGTTATAGTGATGCCAGTGTTTAGACAGATGTGATTATGTGTTAAATAATCGTAATACAGTATAGCCATTTGCTATGTAAAAATATTTTGTTATAGATTATAGTCTGTTGTATTATATGTTTAAAATTTTGGTATTTCCACGAATGAATATTGAACAATGACATCAATCAAAGTGGGTTTTCACATGCAATCTCATTTTTATCTGCTCAAGGTACTATTTACTAAAATACTACAACTTGAGATTTAAAGTTAGCTTTGAATGAAACAATATTTATTCTTAAA
>JARFJB010002048.1:752500-809642 GCA_036346205.1 Vesta saturnalis
ATATTTAAGTTAAGCAATCTAAACGTTTCGATAACACTTACAGTTATCTCCCTCACTAAGATTATAACCTTTCAAAATTGTTAAACATGTTGAAACAATTTTGTGAAATTTGAAAAGTTGAAAAAAATGTGAGTTATGTTGTGTAGTGTATTAATATGTATGGAATAACTTCAACTGTAATAACCGTTTAAAAGGTTTTAAATTTTGCCCAAAATCATCATAATGTGCAAACTATAGGCCATTCGTAAATATTTATGTACCCAAAAGGACACTCTAGGGTTAATTGATATAATGAAATTCGAACTGTATGAAAAGGTTTCTTCATCGTTATCTAAACAAATCTTTTACCAACTAACTTATTCCAACCATTCGCGACAAGTGTCACACCTACACGTTCTGTGTTGAGTGAAGTTGATGACGATACATACACACACACGCACACCCTCACACACACACACGCGCGCCCATACACACACACACACACACACACACACACGCAAACACGCATACACGTACACACGCACAAACGAACAGACGCACACACGAACAAACGCACACACTCAGGCACACGAGCATACGAGCACATTCCACACCCGCTTTCATGCACACACGCACACACACACGCACAACCGCACACACACACGCACGATTACACGGACACACGTACACCCGCACACACGTATACACGCACATGCGTACAAGAGCGCGCAGGCGCACGCGTTCACACGCACACATGCAAACACGCACACACATGCATGCGCGCACAACGCACAACGCACACACGCACATACGCACACACACATACGCATACACGCACGCACGCACACACGCGCACACGAAGACACGCACACACGCATATACGCACACACGAACAAACGCACACACTCAGGCACACGAGCATACGAGCACATTCCACACACACAAACATGCACACAGGGACTCACGCACATACGCACACATGCACACACGCACACCCGCTTTCATGCACACACACACGCAAACACGCATACACGTACACACGCACAAACGAACACACGCACACACGAACAAATGCATACACTCAGGCACACGAGCATACGAGCACATTCCACACACGCAAACATGCACACAGGGACTCACGCACATACGAACACACGCACACACGCACACCCGCTTTCATGCACACACGCACACACACGCACAACCGCACACACGCACGCACGATTACACGGACACACGTACACCCGTACACACGTATACACGCACATGCGTACAAGAGCGCGCAGGCGCACGCGTTCACACGCACACATGCAAACACGCACACACATGCATGCGCGCACAACGCACAACGCACACACGCACACACGCACACACATATACGCATACACGCACGCACGCACACACGCACACACGAAGACACGCACACACGCATATACGCACACACGAACAAACGCACACACTCAGGCACACGAGCATACGAGCACATTCCACACACACAAACATGCACACAGGGACTCACGCACATACGAACACATGCACACACGCACACACGCACACACACACGCACAACCGTACACACGTACGCACGATTACACGGACACACGTACACCCGCACACACGTATACACGCACATGCGTGCAAGAGCGCGAAGGCGCACGCGTTCACACGCACACATGCAAACACGCACACACATGCATGCGCGCACAACGCACACACGCACACATGAACACACGCACACACGCACACACGCACACACGCACACACGCGCACACGCACACACGCACACTCGCACCCTCGCACACACACGCACAACCACAAACACGCACGCACGCATACACACACACACTCAGACACAGACACAGTCACAGACACAGGCACAGACACGGGCACGGACGCAGACACGGACACAGGCACAGACTCACAGACAGACACAGACAAACACAGACACAGACAGACGCAGACACAAACACAGACACGGGCACAGACACAGACTCAACATAGGCACAGACACAGACTCAGACACAGAGACAGACACAGACACAGACACAGACACAGGCACAGGCACAGGCACAGACACAGTCGCAAACGCAGAAACAGACACGGACACATACACAGACACAGACACACACGTTTACACGCACACACGCACATACGCACACACACACACATACGCAAACACGCATACACGTACGCACGCACACACGCACACACGAACACACGCACACACGAACAAACGCACACACTCAGGCACACGAGCATACGAGCACATTCCACACACGCAAACATGCACACAGGGACTCACGCACATACGAACAAACGCACACACGCACACCCGCTTTCATGCACACACGCACAACCGCACACACGCACGCACGATTACACGGACACGCGTACACCCGCACACACGTATACACGTACATGCGTACAAGAGCGCGCAGGGGCACGCGTTCACGCACACATGCACACACGCACACACGCACACACACACACACACACATACGCATACACGCACGCACGCACGCGCACACGAACACATGCACACACGCATATACGCACACACGAACAAACGCACACACTCAGGCACACGAGCATACGAGCACATTCCACACACGCAAACATGCACACAGGGACTCACGCACATACGAACACACGCACACCCGCTTTCATGCACACACGCACACACACGCACAACCGCACACACGCACGCACGATTACACGGACACACGTACACCCGCACACACGTATACACGCACATGCGTACAAGAGCGCGCAGGCGCACGCGTTCACACGCACACATGCAAACACGCACACACATGCATGCGCGCACAACGCACGCACGCACACATGCATACATGCACACACGCACACACACACACATACGCACGCACGCACACACACGCACAACCACAAACACGCACGCACCCATACACGCACACACGCACATGCGTAGGCGCGTATGCGCACACGCTCATGCGGACACAGGTGCGCAGGCGCACGTGCGCACGAGTTCACATGCACACACGCTAACACGCACACACGCACACACGCACAAACGCACAAACGCACAAACGCACACACGCACACTGTAATGGGCTTTCGGTGGTGGCAAGTAAAGCTTGCCCTCTGCGAAATCCAGCACAAAAATTAAGACTCGTTTGGAAATACATTTATCAACAATACTTATAAGTTACAGTATTTTATGTTATTGCAAAGGACTTCGGTAGACGGCCAAATTGAGTCCTTTGCCTATTACACTCCTGACGGTACTTACAACTCTAAATTTTCCTGTATGGAACGGTGACGGTATCTAAAACATAATTATTTATTTACAACTAAAATATTTAATTTGATGTTTAATCGGCGTTGTATGACTTCAGGTCTTTTACATGGATTCTGTTGATCTTTTCATTCGTTGCGGAATCCTTTAGGTTGAATACTACGGACATACGGACCTAAAAATCTTGGTGCCAGTTTGGCGGCAATAGCTAACGGTGCGTTGGAATGCGGGTGTTGTTTGTGTTGCACTAGGCTACCTACGTTCGGTTTCCATTCTCGCCTTCTCACGTTGTAGTGGTTTTCCTGTGAATAAATGATTTAGATAAATTCTTACGGACTAAGTTAAATATTTCCTGAAGCTGTTCTAAACAGGCATTATATTTAATTATGTCGGTACGGTTTACATCTAGATTTTCATTTGGAATGTTTTCATTTTTACGGATATACGCGTTAGGAAATTTTAATTCCCGGCCAAAATTTAAAAATGCAGGAGAAAATCCTGATCTTTCTGGAACGGCAGTATTTATTGCGAATGTAAATTTATTAATGTGTTTGTCCCAAAGTCGGTGTTTATTTTCGCAGAATTGCCCAATCATAGTTTTTAAAGTTCGATTATCACGTTCTACAGGGTTTGCTTGGGGCGTATAAGTAGGAGTGTACAATTCCCAAGTCTGATAGTAATTGTTTAAATACTCTACTGTCGTACTGAGTTCAATTGTCGGTAATAATTATTCACGGTGTACTAAATTCAATTATTACTCGTCATATAGGACTTGGCTTACAACGGCGGCGGTTGGTTTACGTATTGCTTTAGAGCAGACCCACTTTGTGAATCTATCCTGAAATACCACTAAATATTGGCGACCTTTTGTTGTTGGGGTAATGGACCTACTAAATCTGTGCTTATGATGTCCCACGGTGCACAATTTCGGTACATATCCATTTTACCTGCGGTTTGTAACTGTGAAATTTTGTATTTTTGACAAGACTTGCATTTACGAACATAATCTTTAATATCTTTTACCATTCTGGGCCAGTAATAAAAATTTAAAATTCGGTTTGTAGTTTTTGAGATACCTAAGTGGCCAGCAGTTGGTAAATCATGATTTTCTCTAATTATTTGAATACGGTCTGCGGTCGGAATACATAATTTCTAAACTTCGCTATCTAATCCTCTGTAAAACTGTTTATATGAAAATGACGGTAAAGTTTGCCTTCTTTAATACAATAATCAGGGAAATCCCCCGCTCAGCTTTCGCCTTCACAAACTTTATTAACATGCTAGGAACAATCTGGTAGCTCGACGGCTAGTACATCACTTTTCGCCGGTATTGAATTGTGAGTTAATGCATCAGCTACTTTATTAAGCGCTCCTTTTCGGTATTTAATTCCATAATCATATTGCTGCAAGTACAGCCCCCATCTGGCCAAACGACCAGAAGGTGATTTTATTGAATTCAGCCACTTAAGTGACTGATGATCGGTTAAAATTGTGAAACGGTAGCCCTCTAAATAAGATTTAAATTTTTCAATAGACCATACAACACTAAGACATTCTTTTTCGGTAACGGAATAATTTTTTTCTGCTGGATTTAGTGTTCTGCTAGCATAGGCTATTAACATTTCGGAATTATTAATTATTTGAATTAACACGGCTCCTAGCCCTATTCAGATGCGTCGGTTTATAAAATAAAAGGATAATTAAAGTCTGGGCATTTTAGGATCGGTGTATTTGTAAGGGCGGTTTTTAATTGGATAAAAGCGATTTCTTGTTCGTCTTTCCAGTGCCATTGTACATTTTTATGTAATAGTTTTGTTAACGGTGCTACTACTTTTGTAAAGTTTTCGACTAAACGTCGAAATCACGAACAGACACCAAGGTACTGTTGCAGTGTTTTAATATTGTGCGGTCGTGCCATTTGCTTTATAGCAGCAATTTTATCGGGGTCGGTTTGTATTCCCTCATTGTCTACTACATGTCCTAAACATTTTAGAGACTTACGGCAGAACTCGCACCTTTGCTGCGTTGATTTTCAGGTTTGCTAGTCGGAGACGGCGAAAAACTTCTCTTAAATTCTTTAAATGTTCAGAGAAAGTTTCTCCTAGGACGATTATATCGTCTAGATATGCAAATGCATGCGGATCTAGCTCAGGCCCGATAATACGGTCTAGCAACCTTTGAAACGTAAACGTACCAAGGGCAGGGTGTAAACCAAAAGGCATAACTATAGTCTCCTTGATAAGTTTTAATTTTGAAACAAAGAAACATTTCTATTTACAATTAACGACTATCTTTAATTTTTCTTCGTATCATTATTCAACGGTCCATAATTAATTAATCTACGGACTCAATTATTGTTTGTTATTAGCGAAGTAAAACGAAAAAAAACTAATCTTCACAACCCACGCAAACACGCACACGCGCACACACACGCAAACACGTATACGCACTCACGTACCCACGCACACACTCACGCACCCGCACACGCACACACGCAAACACGCACACGCGCACAAGTGTACACAGGCGCGCAGGCGCACACACGTACACGCGCACACGTTCACACGCACACACGCACACACAGGCACACGCGCATACGCGCACATCCCACACACGCACACAAGCACACACGCACACACGCACACTCGCAAACATGCACATACAGGAACACACGCACACACACGCACACACCCACACACGCACACACGCAAACACACACCAGCACACGCCCACACACGCACGCATACACGCATACACGCACACACGCACATGCTTACACAGGCGGGCGGGCGCACACTAGTACACGCACACACACGCTCTCACGCACTTACGCACGCACGACTCACACGCACACATGCACACACGCATACACGCACACACGCACACACCACACACACGCACACGTCACACACACACACGCACACACGCACAACGCACCACGCACACACGCACACACGCACACACACGCACACGCACACGCACACACAGCACAGCCACCACACGCACCACACGCACACGCACACGCACACGCACGCACACACGCACACGCGCCACAGCACACACGCACACGCCACACACACGCACCACCGACACGCACAACACGCACAGCACACACGACAGCTAACACGCGCATACGTGCACGTTCCACACAAGCACACACGCACGCGCACACACCCTCACACGCCCACACGCACAAACGCAATCACGCACACACGCACACACGCACACAGCTAACACGCACACCTTCACTCACGCAAACACGCACACTCGCACCCAAGCAGACACGCACACACGTACACGCACACACACACAGGCCCACACGCATACGCGCACGTTCCACAGCAGCACACGCACACGAGCACACACCCACACGACACACACACACACACACGCACATAGGTACACACTCGCACGTATACACGCACACACGAACACAGTAAACACGCACACACGCAAACACGCACACAACAACACGCACACACGCGCGTGCGCGCAAGTTACGCACAAGCACATACGCACACGGGCACACACCCAAACACGCACACCCGATCTCACGCACACAGGCAGCCACGCACGCACTCACGCAATCACGCACTCAAGCACTCACGCGCACACGTACACGCCCACACACGCACACACGCACACGCAATCACGCACCCACACAAACACACGCGGGCACACGCGCATACGCGCACGCTCCCCACAAGCACACACGGACACACGCACACTCACAGACGCACTCACGAACTCACGCACACACACACACACACATACGCTCACAAGTACACACACGCACGCACACACTCACTCACGCACACATCAAACACGCACACACGCAAACACTCACAAACAAACACACGAGTGTATGAGTGTATGGGTGTATGAGTGTATGGGTATATGAGTGTATGAGTATATGTGTATATGAGTGTATGAGTGTTTGAGTGTATGAGTGTATGAGTGTATGAGTGTATGAGTGTATGAGTGTATGAGTGTATGAGTGTATGAGTGTATGAGTGTATGAGTGTATGAGTGTATGAGTGTGAGTGTATGAGTGTATGAGTGTATGAGTGTATGAGTGTATGAGTGTATGAGTGTATGAGTGTATGAGTGTATGAGTGTTGAGTGTATGAGTGTATGAGTGTATGAGTGTGAGTGTATGAGTGTGAGTGTATGAGTGTATGAGTGTATGAGTGTATGAGTGTGAGTGTTGAGTGTAGTGAGTGATGAGTGTAGTGAGTGTATGAGGTATGAGTGTATGGTGTGAGTGTGGTGTATGAGTGATGAGTGTATAGTGTATGAGCGTATGTGTGTGAGATGTGAGTGTGTGAGTGTGAGTGTGTGTGTGTGTGATGTGTGAGTGTGAGTGTGTGAGTGTGTGATGTGTGAGTGTGTGTGTGTGTGTGTGTGAGTGTGTGAATGTGTGGGTGGGTGAGTGTGGGAGTGAGAGTGTTTTGTGTGTGAGCGTGTGAGTGTGGTGTGTGTGTGAGTGTGTTTGTGTGTGTGTGTGTGTGTGTGTGTGGTGTGTGTGTGTGTGTGTGTGAGTGTGTGTGTGTGTGTGTGTGTGGTGTGTGTGTGTGTGTGTGTGTGTGTGTGTGTGTGTGTGTGTGTGTGTGGTGTGTGTGTGTGTGTGTGTGTGTGTGTGTTGTGTGTGTGTGTGTGTGTTGTGTGTGTGTGTGTGTGTTTGGTGTGTGTTGTGTGTGTGTGTTTTGTGTGTTTGTGTGTTTGTTGTGTGTTGTGTGTTTGTGTGTGTTTGTGTGTTTGTGTGTGTGTTGTGTGTTTGTGTGTGTGTGTGTGTGTTGTGTGTTTGTGTGTGTGTGTGTTGTGTTTTTGTGTGTTGTGTGTTTTGTGTGTTTGTGTGTTGTGTGTGTTTGTGTGTTTGTGTGTTTGTGTGTTGTGTGTTTGTGTGTTTGTGTTTGTGTGTGTTTGTGCGTTGTGCTGTTTGTGTGTTTGTGTGTTTGTGTTGTGCTGTTTGTGTTTGTGTGTTTGTGTGTTGTGTGTGTTGTGTGTGTTTGTGTGTTTGTGTGTGTGTGTGTGTGTGTTTGTGTTTGTGTGTGTGTGTCGTGTGTGTCGTGTGTTGTGTCTGTGTTGTGTCTGTGTCGTGTCTGTGTCTGTGTGTCTGTGTCTGTGTCTGTGTCCGTGTCTGTGTCGTTTGTGTCCGTGTCTGTGTTGTGTTGTGTGTCTGTGTCCGTGTCTGTGTCTGTCGTGTCTGTGTGCTGTTGTGTCGTGTCCGTGTCCGTGTCCTGTGTCCGTGTCCGTGTCGTGTCCTGTGTCCGTGTCGTGTCCGTGTCTGTGTCCGTGTCTGTGTCCTGTGTCGTGTCGTGTCTGTGTCTGTCCGTGTCTGTGTCGTGTCTGTGTCTGTGTCTGTGTCTGTGTCTGTGTCGTGTCGTGTCGTGTCTGTGTCGTGTCGTGTCGTGTCGTGTCGTGTCCGTGTCGTGTCCGTGTCCGTGTCCGTGTCCGTGTCGTGTCGTGTCCGTGTCCGTGTCGTGTCCGTGTCCGTGACCGTGTCCGTGTCCGTGTCCGTGTCCGTGTCCGTGTCCGTGTCCGTGTCCGTGTCCGTGTCCGTGTCCGTGTCCGTGTCCGTGTCCGTGTCCGTGTCCGTGTACTTGTCCGTGTCCGTGTCCGTGTGTCCGTGTGTGTGTGTGTGTGTGTGTGTGTGTGTGGCGTGCGTGCGTGCGTGCGTGCGTGCGTTCTTGTGCGTGTGCGTGTGCGTGTGCGTGTACGTGTGCGTGTGCGTGTGCGTGTGCGTTTGCGTGTGCGTGGGCGTGTGCGTGTGCGTGTGCGTGTGCGTGTGCGTGTGCGTGTGCGTGTGCGTGTGCGTGTGCGTGTGCGTGTGCGTGTGCGTGTGCGTGTGCGTGTGCGTGGGCGTGTGCGTGTGCGTGTGCGTGCGTGTGCGTGCGCGTGCGCGTGCGCGTGAGCGTGTGCGTGTGCGTGTGCGTCTGCGTGTGCTTGTGTGTGGGTGCTTGCGTGCGTGCGTGCGTGCGTGCGTGTGTGTGTGTATAAAGTGTGTGAGCGTGGAGTGTTTGACTGTGTAAGTGCGTGAGTGAGTGTAAGTGTGTGTACGTGTCTGTGTACGGTAGTATAAGTACGTGAAGGGATGTGTATGTGGACGAGAGCATGCTTAAGCGATTATAGTACTCCTTTTTTTTAGTGCTGATTTAAAATTCTTCGGTTCTGTCTATGTTGGGTGAAATCCTTTTACAAATAAGGATACTTTATATAGGTCGCTGAAGTACATTTTGTGAATTAGTCTGCAACTGGTAGTTTGAATGAAAACTAGAAAGAGACACTTTATCATAAATAAATAAATCTTAGAAATATTTCTTGTGAAAGTGTTTTGTGGGTTATACCTAAGCCCTACAAAATGAAAAAAGCATTCATGTCAATCAATATAAATGTTTTCAAAAGGTAATTCCGCGTTAGATGGGTTTCGTCTGTAAAAGTTTTTATTACGAAACTTTAAAAGTCAATTTAAACAGTTTGCGTACTATTCAAATCAAAACAAGTATTAACCCTTAATATGGTCTCCACTTACATATGTGACAAAATGAAATGTAAAAAGTGTCTATTGTGTGTGTAATATTTTGCTATCGCGATGAAGTAGTTTGATAAAACACGTATTGTTCTATATGACTCATTTTACGTAATTGGCATTGCCGCATTTCCTCTATTCGTTTCTAAACATTGCAGGAATGTATAAGTTTAACTGTAGAAATGTAAACATTAAAACTACTAGGTCATCGTCTGAGCGTCAAAACATCATACTTTGACGTAGGTATTAATACTTAATTAACAAGAAATATGAATGTAATGTAACGTATATCTTTGAATTGTCATTAACTTATGATTTGTTTGTGACTAATTATTAGGATACTGTGTTTTTATTAATTATCGACCAACACAAATATTTAAGAAAAATCTGGTAGAAGGCTGTCTATTAACCGAATTTGATGTTAGTGACAATAAAATGAGTGGAAGTGACGTAGCAATCTAATTTCTGGTTTCCTATGTGTCATATTACAGTATCATATTTTGATGTAATTGTTAGTTCCAAATTTCAGTAGGTAAATTGTATATGTTTTATTTATGTTAAGTGCAAGCAAATCTAACTGAATTGATATTTTACACAAATTTTGAAATGTTGAAGTTTAACAAATGCTGGACATAATGTAAATAAACAAACTAGGAGACTATAAGGTATGTATAAGAAAAGTAAGCTACCAAGCATAAATCATGAGTGCGTTAATAAAATTGCGATCCTTTTAATGTGCCACAAAATTCAATTTTACAGTTTATTAAAGTAAGTCAATTAATGCAAACTAGCAAATTAACGTTTTTTGTCCTTTTTTTAGTAAACACTCTAATTTTATTTTCAAATTTTATTTAAAAAATTGGAATAAATTCATAAATATCAATATTTGTGTCTAATGTGTGTGCGGCCTAATATTGAGCTCTATCTTGTTACTTTTGAGATTACGGATTTGCCGTATGTTAAATTACAGTGGTTCTATCATACAATCTGTTAAGTACTTAGACATAGATATCAAATTCAAGTTTGGTTGAACATGTCAACAAAAAACAGGCAATACAGTTCAGTGAAGGCTAATAAGTAATAAGTTACCAACTTATACAGAATATTCGCTTATTTATGGAAAATAATGTGCTTTATAATTCTATTGACGTTAGTTGTTATTTGTGAGCTTTTATTAAATTTATTTATCATTTGTATTTGATATTGCTACGGTGTTCGTTGTTCTGCAGCAATAACGTTAATTCTTGTTTATATTACTGGAATGCATGAAGTGTAAGTAATTGAAAAAAATAATCATAATTTTATAAGGTTTAAGTGATCTAAATGAAGGCAGAGAGGCTCATAAAGTGATGAACTTTGAATGTTCGAGTATTTTTTATAAACATTTAAATTTCAATTGTAAAACATTGTACTTTCTACGGTGTGAGTTTTCACGGAGGTATACAACACAATATACTCAATTGATCAACTTGTGGTACACATAACTGTTCACCTATTTGAATAAAATGCGACTTTACCTACCTATAATGTATGTAGTTACATCGAATTTGAATTCTACAACTTGCTGTATGTCAAAGGATTTTAATAACATTATGCATCTGTATTCAATTGTTGTTACTGATTTTTATAGTGGCCAATAGTACGAAGTTGATCGTTATCGAGGGTTTCTTAAAGTTTTTTGCGGAGATGTACGAATATTCTTCTGTTTCCTTCTGCTAGTTCCATTCCCTAAATGAGTAATGTGCGAACCCTTCACTGTAACATTAAAGTGACAAATCGAGAAGTTACAATTTTTGTTTATTTATTTATTTTTTGTTTAATGGAATTATAACAATTTGGAAATACAAACCAGAAGAAAGAGTACAATAAATAATAAAGGTGTAGAGATAGACGTTTTATGCAAGGTAAATTTTGCTTCACGCAAGATAAACCGGGGAAGGCTTTTGTGTTTTTAGCTGCAGCGGTTAACAAAAGCTTTTAAATGTTAAATGTTTTGTGTATTTATACTCCATTAGTTCTAGAGATAAAAAAGGTTTCATCGAAAAGGTTGTATATATCGAAGTATAAGTTTATGTTTACGACCTCTTGCGACCTTCGCTCGTGCCGCGTTTTTTTTTTTTGAAAGTATGCCACCCAAAATCAGTTTTTGTAAGTTTTAAAGATTTTAAAGATTTCTGCGTGAAAATTAGGAAAGATCAAATCTGCTATACCTTACTTTGCCAGACTAGTACATTTCGAGTAGTAGAACAAAACAATAGGACGGTTTCTTTTATTAAAGAAAAGCGACATAACACTCTAATTTTCAATTAACCGCCTATTAGCGGATTTTGCTTCCACTCTGCTCAAGCGATAGGGTGAAGCGGAGGGCCTTTTTACGCAAATCTTCGTTAGGCCTAATAGTCATTCAAAAAACATTGTCATCGCCACCAAAGCCATGTGCATCAAGCATAGTAGATGGTGACGTTCTGCCTTTAAGAGATTAAAATTTACATCGGCTTTTTTTCTTTTTTGCACTACGCTAGTGCCACTCTAACCCTCTTCGTTTCCCATTTCCTACAACACCTTCAAGGTTTCGAGGTTATGGAGGATTGCCGCATAGTCAATTAAAGAGTAGTTTCTATCCAAGTGGCTCAGAAACAAAGCTTATTTACATTTCAAGGATCGTCGCCAGTTTTAGCAACAGAAGTATTTGTGTCGCTATTGTAATTGAATAACATGTGAAGGTACTATTAATTTGGTAATGGATAACGGCACTGAAAACGAATGTGCGACTGGCAATGTGCTTGAAACTTAGGGAGGTGTGTTGAAGAACACGAGTAGAGTGAGGTCAGCTTTCCTCCACCACTTTGTTTGTGACGGCATAAGCCACGCCCATAAGGAGTATGAGGAGTGGGGGTCGCATAGCCACGTCCACTCGCAGCTGATTAGTCTTGCGCGATTATTTAGTGTGAGAGTGTGGGCTCTTTTCAGGCTCTATTTTGAACTCCTTGATAAAGTTTTAACCCTTGATAACGTATTAGGGGCCTTTTGATAGTATTAAGAGTCTTTTTGGCAGTCCAACTCCTAGAGGGTAGTCAAATTCGCGCGTATACAGCAAGTCATGTGACCCTGGGGCCGTTGTTGGGTAGTCACGTGACCTGATGAGAGAAGGAGTGGGTTTAATTATTAGTCATAATTAAATTGTCCCGCCGTCTTGTTTTTAATTAGAACGTCATAATTAAATTGCGCGGTAATTTTGCTTTAATTATGAGTCATACTTAAATTCTGCCGCATTTTTTTAATTATGAGTCATGATTAAATTGTAGCACGTATTGTCTTTAATTATGAGTCATAATTTAATTGTATCGTCATTTTGTTTTTAATGTATGCAAAAATAAGAAAATATAAATTTCTCAAAAAGAAAGCGTACAAAAATTATTGATATTTAACAAAATTGTTAAAATAAACCCACCGTATGACTTAGCTTTCTTACTGTTCAGAACAAGACCACCTCCCGGTGATCTTGTATATTGACCGCAATACCGAAAGCTTGCTCTTAAGACAGGTATACGCACTTGTGCGTGCGTGTGTGTATGTATGTGTGTGTGAGTGCGTGGGTGCGTGCGTGTCTTTGTGTTTGCATTTGTGCTTGTGTTTGTGATTGTGTTTATCTTTTGCGTTTGCGTTTACGCTTGTGTTTGTATTTGTGTTTGTGGGTGTGTCTCTGTTTTTTTAAGGTTGGTCTTTGCAAGATGTAACCTAAATCAAAATAGGTACTTTTGAATTGAGAGTTGGGTTTGCAAGTTGTAAGTTAAATCAATTTTAAAAATTTAGAATTGTGGGTTTGTTTTTTGGAAACTATAAAGTTAAATCGATTTGGTATGAAGTGTATTATCAAAGTTGTAAATGAAAGTCGACTTTTTCGAATTGAGAGTTGGGTTTGCAAGTTGTAAGTTAAATCAATTTTAAAAATTTAGAATTGTGGGTTTGTTTTTTGCAAACTATAAAGTTAAATCGATTTGGTGTGAAGTGCATTATCAAAATTGTAAATGAAAGTCTGTCTTTATGTAATTTCAAGGTCTTGTTCATTTGTCCCCAAGCCTTTGACCGTTTTGAATAACGACTTAGTGTGATCCAACTTGTCTACAAATCTAAGGCCCTTTTTGACAGAGGTATTTCCGATAAGACACTCCTTGTATTTAAAATAATATTGAGGCCTAATTTCAAGTTTCGTTATATTTGTTGCTGTATAGGCATTTTTACTAATTTAACAGTAAAACGTATTTGTATCACTGTGTGCCACACGTTAATTGGAGAGGTAGTACAACTGGAGTGTGTGTTTAATATCAAGGTATTTTTAGAATCGCATTGCTTTGTACATTTTTTTTGTCTTTATGGTTATATAATGATGAACATTGGGTAGAATAAAACACGGAGTCCTATATGTGTCTTACGGGATGGTATCGATGTTAGTTTCAAATTACAGGCGTATTATTAAAATTGAAAATGAGAGCCAGTTTGTTCATTTTTCCCCCAGGAATTTGTCCATTTTCAATAACGACTTAATGAGTTCAAGCTTGTTTATGAAGGTCCCTTTTACCAGAGGTATTTCCGATAAGACATGTGTAAAATAGTATGGAGGCCTGATTTCAAGTTTGGTTATAAATATACGCTGTGTTTCAAAAACTGATGGATTTAATTGAGATTGCTTTGATTGAGGTTGATTTGATTGTTTGATTAGGTTAATTGATTTTATTGAGCTTGATTTGCTGATGATCGACTACTAGCTTCACAAGCTCGTGCCCTCATGTTTAGAGATAGTACCAACACTGAGTGTCGGTTAGCCTTATCTACAAAGTAAGCGGTCGCTCATAGGAGTTAGGTATATACAGTAGGGAGAATCGTTACCTGAATGTTATGAAGAATTGTTAGCTCAGTTTCTTGATTGATTTGATTGAGATTGCTTCGATTGAGATTGATTGATCTGTTTTGATTGAGGTTGATCTTCTGGAGCTTTAATTGATTAATTGATTTGATTGCTTGGTTTGATAGGCTACTTTTAATTATGACTCATAATTAAATTGGACGTAATGTTGCCAGACAAAACAAAGATGGCGGTCTAAAGAAAAATTGCAATGTTGCCAAACAAAACAATAATGACCGACGTTAAATTGAGTTGATTCATTAATTTCGTTGATTGCCTTGATTGTTTTGGTTTGATAAGGTGTAACATAGGGTGAACACTCACCAACTAGTACCGGATGCCTATAGCTGACAATGGGGCGAAGGCCCGAAAACAAGTTCAGCGTACTATACCTGTCTCAAGAGAGTGTTGGGGCCCCTTTTTAAAATACTATTTTAAATTTTCCGCCAAAACAAGGCCGACCGACAAAATAGTCGCCAAAACAAAATAGCCGACAAAACAAAAATAATTTAATTGTGACCCATAATTTAAAACAAAATGGAGATACAGTTTAATTATGACTCAATTAAAAACAAAAGTGTTGTGGTGCAATTTAATTATGACTCATAATCAAAAACAAAATGGTGGTGAAATTTAATTATGACTAATAATTAAAGACAAAATGGCGGCACAATTAAATTGTGAGTTATAATTAAAATAATTGTGCTTTGACCTACGCCTGTCCTTCCCCCATCGAGATTACGTGACTACCCCCACCCTGCCAACTTGGTCACGTGGCTTTCCGTATGCCTGCGCATTTGCTCATCCTTCAGGGGTTGGACTGCCAAAAAGGCTATTATTACTGCCAAAACGGCCCTAAATACGTCATCAAGGTTTGAAAATGTTATGAAGGGGTTGAAAATAGGGCCAGAAAATGTCCACACTCTTAGGCTGTATGCTTGAGCAAGACTAATCAGCTGCAAGTGGGTGTGGCTAGCTGACCCCACTTCTTTCGCCACTCATTGTGGGAATGGCCTATGCCGTCACAAACGTAAGTTTTAATCTTTAAATGACAGAAAAGCATATCCGCCATAGTGACTGGCGTTTATCGTTTAAATAGCAACAAAACTTCCAGCATATGTTAGACCAACTAGGTATATCCCATAAAAGCACACTGTATAGATAGTGAGGAAATGAGTTAAGCATTGGTTTTTATTACATTACATAAAATGACAATAACTTCGCCAAATGGTGCGTAATTGGACCTCAAGAAGAATAGCGTTATTATTTCTCTCCATTACTCGTAAAATAATAGTTGAAAAAAAACATTTGGAAGGAAAATTATAGCATCTCTGTGTCCCTTTATGGTTAAAACCTACATTTTTACCGATTTTTGGGATGTCAGTGAGATGGACAGCTGTGGTTGTAGGAAATTAAAAACTTGGGGCTACACGATTACGGTATTACCAAATATCAAAACCTATTCACACTTTGCACGATAAAAGTATTTAATGGACTACTATAAACTTAGCAATAGGTATTCGTTAGCAGTAGTTGCTGAACTACTTGTTGTTTGTACCGAGCTTTTAACTGACATGCACGTTTTCACCATTTCAAAGCAATCTACACCTTCTTAAGCTTGATGTGTGCATGTGATGATGCGAGTGTGTACCTATGTGCGTGTGTTTGTGTATACGTGTGTGAGTATACGTGCGAGTGTGTGCGTGTATGCGTGTGTGCGTGGGTGCGTGAGTGCGTGTGTGCATGAGTGAATGTGTGCATGTATGTGAGCAGGTGTTTGTATGTGCCTGCATATGTGTGCGTGTGTGCGCGTGCATGTGTGTTTTTTTAATCTTGTGTTGTATTTTTCGTGCGTGCGTGCGTACATGCGTGCGTGCGTGCGTGCGTGCTTGAGTGAGTGAGTGAGTCAGTGAGTGAATGAGTGAGTGTGTGTTGTGTGTGTGTGTGTGTGAGAATGTGTGGGTGCGTACGTGCGTGCGTGCGGGCGGACGGTCGGGCGGGCGCTACTGCGTTCGTGCGTACGTGCGTGTGTGCGTACATGTGCGTGTGTGTGTTGTATCAAATTTTAAACATTTTGAAGTATTTGTAATGAAATAAATTGAATCTCTCAACTTATAGCTACTGCCGCTGCGGTTAGCAGATTTTACTCCCTTGTCACCAAGTACCTATAGGTAAAGTATTGTTTTCGTAAAAGAAATGGATGCCTTGTTTGAACGTGTGTGCGATTGAGCGTGTATGCTAGTGTGCGTATGTGCGAGTGCGGGGGTGGACGCGTATGCGAAGGTGGGCGCGTATGCGGTGTTCGACTGTGCGAGCGTGCGTGTATGCGTGTGTACGTCTGTGTATGGGTACGCGTGTGTCTGCGTAAGCTTGTGTGTGCGTGCGTGCGTGCTTGGGTGGGCACGTGTGAGTAAGCTGCTCGTAAAATAGGCTTTTTGTACAGATCTAAGCATTTCTTTACCTCTTGAAAACTCCTTCTGCTGTATAAGGCCCAAATTAGGCCTCATCTGGAATATAATTCTCACCTTTGGGTTAGTGCTCCCCAATACGCTCTCGGTAACTGTTCACAGGCATCTATGGCAATTCATTATCCCTCTATCCATCCTCCTAACTGTTCCTGAGTGCTTTAGCACGATAGGCCTAATTTAGCCTGTTCAGGTCCACAATCATAAAAAAAAAGCTGGTGTACGAGTGCTTGCGTGTGCGTGTATGTACGTTTGCGTGTGCATGTGTTTGTGCCTGTGAGTGAGCACGAGGGCGTGCATGTAAGTGCGCGTGTGTATGTGCGTTTGCGTGTAGGTGTGTGAATATGTGCTTGTGCGTGTGTGCGTGTTTAAATGTATTCACAAATAAAAGTGCTTTATGTGTATGCGTGTGCGTATGAATGTGGGTGTGTGGTTTCGTAAGTTCGCAGTTCTGTAAAATTTTGGATACATTGTATTCACAAATTAAGTGCTTTATAGAAAGCACTAAAGTACATTTTGGAAATATTTTCAAAGATGATTAAGTTTATTAGAAAAATGGAAGAGAAACTAATATTAGAGGTTATTAAAAAATTAAAAGAGTATCTAATGCACTTCTAGTAAATCTTTCTGAAACCATTAAATTTTTTTATAGGATATATACAATGCTTTTAATATTATTATTATTTTAGATTGGATTCGTTTCTCTTAAAAAGTTTTTCATTCGAAACTAAATAAACTCTGTAAATTAATTTGGTTAATTGAAAAATCTGATGTGCGTACATGAAGCATTAAGTTAGTATACTTTTCGTATTTAAAAGGTGGTTGAGTAGCGCCAATAACTAGTAATATGTTTAATCTATGTGTCCTTTTAGTTAACTTTTTAATGGGAATTAAAATTATTAAATTGTACTATACGAAAGGGGAAGACCTTTTTAGGTTGGTTTGTAGAAAGTTTCTTTGTCACAATCAAACAACCGTCAAATGTATGCTTTTATAATTTTTTAATTTCTTTGGTGTAAATAAAAAAACAAGACTTACTTTCTTTTGTACATAAGAGGAAGTATGAGTAATTGAGAAATAGCAATTCTGCAACTTTTTTCCCGTATATTTTCTAACGAAAGCGTATACATGTATAATAAAGTTATGCGTTGGGCACATCAGATTTTTTAATATCTCAAAAATTATGAATATTTAGTTAGTTTAGTTTATATATAAGTTTATCTTTATTTGTCAATTTTTTATAATGTTACAAAGTAACATCCATTGCTTATGTTGTATATACCTAAATATTAGAAGTATTTCAAAGAATTTGGAAGAGTTTATGTTAGCACTGTCACGTTTACACTTTACGTTTGACATTATAGTTTTAGTTACAGGTATATTCAACTCAAATAACAATTGTAACCAAAACAATGGTCTAGTTGTTTTCATAAATAATAATATCGCAGGAATAACTAAAATTAAAGAAAATGTTTTAACTGATTGCAACTGTATGGGTATAGAAATTAAATATGGAAAAACTACCTACACTATTCTTGCCATATATAGATCACCATTTAAAAACACAGATGTGTTTCTGAATGAATTGGAACCTTACCTTCACTCTAATTCTATTTTATGTGGGGGCATCAATCTAGACTTATTAGGAGAGGAAATTATCTCAGAAACAGCGTGAGAGTACTTGAATCTATCGTCCAGTCGCGGTTTTCTTCATAGGATTACTTGTCCCACCAGCGAAGTGGGTAGATAAGTCACAAATGTTGATGCTTCTATTACATTGCAACCATACTCTACATGTATTGATCATATTTGCCTGAATATCCCTGATCGGCAACTGTTTGTAATAAATCTTTTTAAATCAGTGTACAAATCCTAAAGTTCTATACTTATACTTCTACACCCATGGCTACAAATTTTAGCTACTTAACAGTTTGGATAATAAATAGAAGATTTGGTGCCTTTTGCTCAGTTGTAGATTAAAGTGGGTTCTTAAAGTTATCGATTTGCCTTATTAACCAAAAATTTTTTACATGTACCTAGATATGTTCGCTTTAAAATCGAGGTTGCTTCTTCCTGAAAATAATAATTAAGTACCAGGACGCCAACTTATTTTTAAATATGGAATAAACAAGTAAACTGTTATACAATAAAAGTTAAAAGAAAATTTCTACAATAACAAAGTTTATTACACTGGTATATTCAATTATAAGCAGAAATATCTTAATGCTAATGTTAGTAAAAAACTATAAATAATTGTTAATGTTGTGAGTAATTAATGCAATCAGAATACCTTATTCTTGGTCACACTGTAGATAACGGAATGGATGCATTCTGAGTCAGCGTTTGAAAAATTGATGCGTAATATTACTTCAGGTTGAAATAAATCTGGATTTGTATGCTTAATAATTCCCAAATAAAAAAATTCTTGATTAAGGGGTTTTAAAATTCAACTTCCCATTAACGTAGGTGATTACCCCATTCTTGATTAATCGTACAAATACCGCAAATTGGTTTAACAGTAAAATAATTAATTGCTTAGATGTATATAACATGTGAAAAGTATTAATAAAGGTGAAATTAAAGTAAATATTAAAAAAATAAGTGCCTGAAAAAAGCAAACGTCTCAAAATTTAATGTAATATTTTCTTTACAACTTACCATACAATAATATGGCACTTTATAAAAAAATTAACAAAAAAACAATGGACGTTAAGTTGCCTAAATAAAGGTAAATGTTAATACAATCGTAAAAAGTTTGTTACATGTTAAAAGCTCTTGCCTTTGACGGGGATATAACTGATACAAAACAATCAGCTGTTTGATTAATTCTAATAATAGTAACGCATACAATACTTCACTTCATAGTAATTTGCAACTCAGAACTAAAACTAACTTTAAAGATTTTATAGACTTAATAAAAAAACAAGATGGGGCAGAAGCTTATTCTTGTACATGTGTATCTAAAGCTACAACAAAATTTATTGATACAATTATTTTTAATTGAGATTTGGTTACTAAAATAAGGGAATTCAAAGTATTTTCAAACAATAAAAAAATAACTTCCTTGAGAAAAAGAGACAAACTTTATAAAAAAAACTGCGTAAGAAGCCTTTTAATGGAAATCATAATTACACCACTTCCAGATATGGAAATGAGCTTCGCAATGTCATTCGTAAAACCAGGGACGATTACTATAGAAAGCAAATATCTGACGCAGTGATTTAAAAAAAATATGGAGTATGGTTGCAGAAGTAATAAATGGCAATAGCGGTCATCGTATATCGACCAATATACTGGTCAATGACGAGAAAGTATCGGTAGCAAATAACCCTAACATAATATGTGCAAATTACCTTAACGAATACGTCTGTTCAGTAGAGGAAGAAATGGCTAGTGCCATCCCTGATATTGTTGAGGATATTACTATAAAAGAGTCTGCTGGGGATCGACCAGAACTTTTGAATAACTTTTTATCAGTTTCGGACATTGACATAGTTAAGACCTTAGGTGATTTTCGTGGGAGATCCGGGTCGGGCTGGGATGGAGTTAATGTGAAATGCCTAACGTTAATTAAACAATACGTCTCCAAACCTCTGTGTCAGTTAGTAAATAGTAGTATAAATACACTCACTTTCCCCCGATGTTTAATGAAGTCTATTATAATTCCGCTGTTCAAAAATGGCTGCATGGGGCAAGTGACTAATTTAGGCATCCATGCTATTCAATATTTTTAAACTGACAGAGAAAATAGTAAAAAACTGCTCGTTGATTTTTTAGAGTCAAATAGTTTAATCCCGACAAGACAATTTAGATTTCGGTCAGGGATGATATTGACACAGTGACCAGTAAGATTCAGGAATAGTTAGACAACAGAATGGAAACCATTCAGTGTATTTTTAGATTTTAGATTAGAAAAGCCTTTGACAATGTATCTCATGGTTTATTGATTAAAAAGTTGTTTGATATTAGTGTCAATGGTTTGTCAGTTATCTTACGGATACCGAACTATTAGGCACCCGCTTCGGGATCCTCCAAGGAACGGTACTCGGGCCGATTATCTGTTTGGTATTTATAAATGGAAAGTTTAATGAATGGGAATATATGCATGTTTGCGGATGATTCTGTCGTATTGTTTTCATCTCAGACCTTTGCTTTAGCAAGAAATGGTATAAAAATACTTAAAATGTGGCTAGACCGCAAAAAATTATCTCTTAATGTTGCTAAAACTAAAAGTACATCTCATATTCAATTTACTGCAACACCCATCCTGACTAATCCTACAACTGATGATAGATAATCAACCAATAGGTTAAGTAGAGAGCATTAAATATCTTGGCAAACATTTGGACCAGCATTTATGTGGAAATCAAACGCGTTTAGCCCTAACTCAAAGACTCCGCAAATTAATTTATATATTTTCCAGATTGAGAAATGTTATACCTATGGATATAAATACAAAAATGGCATATTAGGCCTTGGCCCAGTCGACTCTTTCATATGATCTACTATCTTGGGGTGGAGCGTACACTTCGGTACTCCACCCTATGGTGGACGAAAAACAATATTTTGAGAATAATTTTAAAGGAAATGGACGACTCAGCCATGGCACTGTATTCTGAGCATCTCATTGTTTACTCTTGAGCAACTATATGAATTGCATGTTTACAGAAAGGTCCATAGTCATAAAGACAAGTTCGACATACTAGGCTCTGCTTGTGGTACCTAGAAAAAACACATACCATGCAATGAGACATTGGACCTACTCAAGACCACTATTATTCAACCAGCTACCTCCTCATCTCCGGTCTATCAAGAACGCGCGACAATTTAAGTTTTGCTTAGAAACCACGTTTCAAAGTAAAAAATTATATAATTTGGATATATGTAGTACATCTGCATACTTAAAAAATTATTGTTTTGTAATATACAGGGTGTTCCAGTTTTTTGTAGCAGGACTTTAATAGTCGATAGAGCTTTCAAAATTAAGACAAAAAGTTTATATAAACATAGGTTGCCAAACGCTTAGTTTTGGAGATACAGGGTTTCAAAGTTTTAATTATTTTTCAGTTCTTTTAATTTATCTTCAAAACTATTTAAAATAATAAATCCAAATTTAGTACACCTATTACACTTCTTAAACTCAATATTAAGAGTAGTTTAACGTTTATCAATATCTACAGGGTAGTACATTTTCTGGGGTAGTACACCCTTTATCCCCCCCGAACTTTTTCATGCGACGCCTCTAACTCTTAAAAACTAAAAATTTAGATTGCCCATTTGATTTAGGAACTTTTTGTCTTCTACGTTTTTTTCGAAAAATGCATAGTTTTTGTGATAAATTAGCTGTAATCCATGAACAGCTTCCAAATGGTAAGTAAAGAACGTCCGATG
The DNA here is from genome assembly GCA_036346205.1 of Vesta saturnalis. Lineage (NCBI taxonomy): Eukaryota > Metazoa > Arthropoda > Insecta > Coleoptera > Lampyridae > Vesta > Vesta saturnalis. The sequence continues at coordinate 775,045 of JARFJB010002048.1, forward strand.
CTCCCGTAAAAACAGTGTGCCATGAAAAGAACAATAAAAAAAAAGAATCAAATTATGTCAATTCTCACGTTTTTTGTCTCTTAATAAAAAGTAGTACTCCACTGATTTTTTCCTAACTTTTCAGTTGAATTAAATAATGAAAGATAAACGTAAAACAACAAAATAAATATTAAAAAAATACGTATTTATTGGAAAAAATTGGAAATAATTTCTATTTAAGATTTTAACAAGAACGAAAGGAACGAAATAAATAAATTAAACAAATAAACTTAACCTATAACAATAAAACATAAACGCTATCGTAATAATAAATAAATTTAAAGAAACTGTTCAAAACGTGAACCATTTTGTTGAATACATAATTCACACCGACGAATAATTGCACGTGGGGAATATTAACTAAAAATTTTCTTATTATTTCATTACACGCATCCCTAATCCTATTAATGAGTTCATCTCTTGTTGTCACAGGAGTTGTGTACACCCTTTCTTTTAAATATCCCAACACAAAAAAATCTAAGGGATTTAGGTCTGGAGACCTTGGCGGCCAGGGAACTGGGCATGCACGACCAATCCATCTTCCTGGATAATGGTTGTCCAGCCAGTTTCTAACGATTCTGCTATAATGAGCTGGACAACCATCAAGCTGGAACCAAGCCGTTCTTCGTAAATTTAAGGGAATATGTTCCACATATTCCCATGTTTATTCTCTAAGAATTCCAAGAAAGCCGCAGCATTCATCCGAGGTGGTAAAAAGTAGGGCCCAAAAAGGTGATTATTGTCCCATCTCTCATTATCTGTTTTCTCCTTTTCCAAGTTTCCTCCATCTACTCCACGCCCCTTCCCTCTCCTATAGTATTTTTCTACACTCCTGTTATCCTCCCTTTACCCCCTACACTCTTTTATCACATGCCTCATATTCTACACTCATTCCCGCTTAATCTACAATTCCTTTCTTCCTCTTTGCTTCAATACTTGTTCCGAACTCTTCATTACCGCATCTGAACCTCGCTATTATTTTTTCTTTCCCTTTTTCCCTTCTTCTTTCAGGTACCCTGGAATCCCTTCTCCTTTAATCTTTCTATAACTTACATTGTATTTTGTTTCTTTCATTTTTGCCAATATTTCTTGCTTTTGTATGCCCTTGTATCTTTTTACTATGTCCTCTCTTACGCTCACTCCCTCTTCCGTTAATCTCTCTACTGCTTTCTTCGTGTACCCGTTATAATATCCTTCTCTATTATTTTGTCCGCATTTAGCGCTCTCTTCCCATATCTCTTTCCAACATGCCTGTAATACTTTACATTCCGGTCTTTCTCTAATTTCTTCTTCATACATTATTTCCCTGATTCCCACCTGTACCCTTATTTTTCCTTCTTGCACTTCCTCTCTTATAATATACCCCGGCGTAGCCCTTCCATCTCTTTGCTACTTCAACCCCCAAACTTCTGCCCCATGTAACGCCCACTTTCTATTTATCAAATAGCAGCTTCCTTTTCCAAACATCCTTTCCCCCATACTTGTCCTATTAATTTATTTCCTTTTCTCACTCTTTCCTTTATGTGTCCCCACCCATATTGTCCGTTCTCATCGTATATTCCTTCCCTGCTGCACTTCCTCCCTTCATTTCCTCTCCTCCTCCCTTTGTGAATACCAGTATCATTGTTTTCTTTGAGCTCCTGAGTTGGTATTTTATAGGGATGCATTTTATTTTCTTTTAATCTTCGAATAATCGATGTATAAAAATACACATCGACGTGTCTGAGAGTTTTTTCTAACACGCTGCCATTTACTCATTATCGAATTTATTCCATTTGGCTGATACACACTGTATGTTAAATCGATCACTCATCTTCCCTTCCTCAACCCAGTGTGTCCATTTGGAAGCAGTTTCTTTCCCTACATCTCCTTCTGTAGCCTTTCTCCTAGCACTGTCGCATGTATTTTGTATGTCGTATTAAATAATGTCACTCACCTGTAATTTTGCACTTCTTTTCTCTCCCCTTTTTTGTAGACCGGGCATATTATGCCTTCTCTCCATCTCCCCGGGAACAATTACCCTCCCCATATTTCGTTAAATATTTCCGTCATCCTTTTGGCTATCTTTTCCCGTTCGTAGACCCACTTCTCTCTTTGCAGCCCGTCTTCTCCAGCCGCTTTACCTATTTTCACTTTCTGTATTGCCTGTCTTACTTCCTATTCTTTTAATCCTTCTCCTTCTTCGTCTATTTGGTATACATATTTTACTTGCCTTTCTTCTCTTTTCTGTCTGTTCCTCCTCCAGCAAATTCCTAAATTGTTTCTCCAATTCCTTTATTTGCGTTCCCGTTTGTGTTTTGTGGTTCACATAAAAGGGGGCTTTAGACGGGTTCCATAATATATATAATGGCAATGCTATATAACAATGTGATCCAATTAGAACATGTTTTGTTTTCTGATGAATGCACCCTTACACTTGACGGTTATGCTAATCGTCACAATTGCCGCTATTGGTCAAGGGAAAATCCTCACTGGATGAGAGAAGAATAGACGCAATACCCTGAAAAGGTTAATGTTTGGGCAGGAATTATTTGAGTTCATATCATAGGTCCCCTTTTCATTGATGGCCATTTGGATGGCGATAATTATTTAGCACTGCTCCAACATGATGTCGTGCCAACTTTAACAAAATGGAGCATCACCCCATTAGAAAATCAATGCCCGGTAGTACCTCAACCGAATATTTCTAAATCGGTGGATAGAGACGCGAGGATCGATGGAATGACCAGCACGATCCCTTGACCTGACGTCATTAGACTTCTTCTTATGGGGGTATGTCAAGGATTGTATATAAAACTAAACCCCTCGACTTAGTTGATTTAGGAAGATGAATAACCCTTGCGATTAGATCGGTCACGTCTGAGATGTTTAGTAACGTTAGAAGAAATTTCTATTTAAAATTAGGATGTTGCCAAGACTTTCGTGGCGAGCATTTTGAACATCTCCTACATTGACATATGAAAACACTTAATATTTCCGAAACAGTTGAATATGGGTATAAGTACATGGAATATGTCTAGAATTTTCTAAAGAATCAAAAAATTTAATACACAGGGTGTTGCATTTAAAATAAGAAAGTTGGCATTGGCTACTGTTACATGACACACCCTGTATAAAAAGTTTTTGTTGAAAAAGTTCGTAACTAAAAATAACCTTTGACGTGTCCGAGAGCTTTTTCTGACACGCCCTCATTTATTCATTATCGAATTTACTTCATTTAGCTGATACACACTGTATGTTAAATCTGTCACTCATCTTCCGTTCCTGAACCCAGTCTGTCCATCTGGCAGCAGTTTGTTTTCCTATATCTCCTTCTGTAGCCTTTATTTTATCACTGTCGCATATATCTTGTATGTCGTATTAAATAATGTCACTCTCCTGTAATTTTGCACTTCTTTCCTTCCCATTTTTTGTAGACCGGACATATTACTTCTTCTCTCCATCTCCCCGGGAAGCACTCCCAGTTCTCTCCTTGCATCCCGTCTTCTCCAGCCGCTTTACCTTTTTTCACTTTCTGTATTATCTGTCTTACTTCCTATTCGTTTAATCCGTCTCCTTATTGGTCTATTTGGTATACATCTTTTGCTTGCCTAACTTCTCCTTTCTGTATCTGTTCCCCTTCGAGCAAATTCCTAAAGTATTTCCCCAATTCCTTTATTTGCATTCCCGTTTGTGTCCATTTTCTACTCCTTTTTTAAATCTGCTCTGCTTGTTTTCCTCTTTTTTCCCCTAGCATGTGTTCTTGTATTTTCATACTGCTTCTTTATATTCTTTTTTCTGCATTTCCTTTTTTTCCATTGTCTTGGTGTTCTTATTGCCTTCATCTTCGCCTTCTTGCATTCTCTCTCACACTACTTCTTCCATCCTATTTTCTCCCCCTTCCACCTATTAAATTTGATTTTCTCCGTTGTTTCCTCTATCTTCGCACTCATTTCTTCCACAGTTTCTTGTACTCCATTACCTTCCCATATGGTTTTTTGCATTTGATCTTTGTACTTCGTTATTCTCTCCTCTGGTCATACTTTTTTTGATCTCTACTTTTCCTTTTCCCGCTCTTGTTCTCCCCCTTCAATTGCCAGTTTCAAGGGTTGGTGGTCCGATTTGACTCTATCGCCTAACCTAAGTGCCTTCACCTATTCACCAGGCTCTGCGTTCATTATAACGTAATCTATTATTGATTATCCCTTTCTCCTATGTACGTGAACTCCCCCATTTCTCTTTCTTTTCTATTACCTATCGTTATTTCCCACACCTTTCACTGCACACTTCCTCTTTGTTTAACACTTTGTCATTTGCCGGTCTTGTCCCCGTCCCTTTCTTTTCTTGTATTTCACCCTTTCTTCGCGTTAAAGTCCCCTTCTATTATTATTATGCCCTCGTCCTTCTTTTCTATCATCTCTTTTTACTTTTTCCTTGCCTCTTTAATCCTTCTGCTATATATCGTCACTTCTTTATTATTGTGTTTCCCGCTATATATTCTTTTCTACAATTCCTCTTTTCTGTTGTACTTTCTTTATGCTTCTTATTTCAAATATTTTCTTCTTGTTCCGATTATTATTCTCCCCATTGCCCTCCCTTTTTGTCTTTCTGCATGCTGCACCACCCATGTGAATTACTGTGGAATCTCCCTCTTCCACCAACCCCAACTTTTTCCTCCATCCATGTAATCCCACACGCCATGCTCCCTAGTGAGCTTCCAAAGCTCTTGGTCTTTGTTTCTTATTTCTACCACATTCCAGAACAGTGCATTTAGATCTTTCTGTCTCTTCTGTACTACTTACTTACTTTTATTTAGTTCCTGTCTTGTTTTTTCCCTTTCCATTACTCATTTTTTTCTGTTTCTTTGCCGTTTTGTTGCCATTCCTTCTCCTTCTTCCCCCGCCTCTTCTTTTAGTTTTTTGCTCTTTGGTTACCCTTTTTCTCTTCTTTTTCTCTGCTTAACTCCCTCGTTATCTCATTCCATATATATCTTTCTCCATCTATCTCCAGTTTTCTGCACCCTAGCCATACTGTTTTCCTTTCGCTTTTCTTTCCGCCTCCCTGTTCATTATTTCTCTTTCAATTCTTCTTTTCTTCATGTAAGGTTGTGGTCTATGTATATTCTTGTATCCCTTAGTTTCCCATTCTCTGACATAATTTTTTGCTTCTCCCATCTCTTCATTTCCGCCACTAACAACTTATTTTCTTTATTTATCACCGTCACTTTTTTAAATTCCACTTTTAGGTTTAATTTCTTATCAATCATAACTTGTATATCTTTTCTGGCTCCTTGCTTCTTTGCCCGTTTATTACAATATTCCTTTGCCTCCTCTCCTCGCTCGCTTTTTTCTAGCTTTTCTATTCTTCCTATCAGTTCCTACTTTTACTTCTGCCACGCCTTTTTCCTTTCTCTCATCTCTTCCTTCAGTGCCTTGATTCCATTCCTTACTAGTATCGTGTTTTGTTCCACCTGTTCCTTCATTTCTTTTATTAATTCTTTCATTTCCTCCTTTTCTCTTTCTTCTTTAACATTTTTCTTTATCTCGCTTTTCCCTTCTAGTTCCTCCCTTTAATGATGAACTCCTGGTGACCTTATTATTTTTCTGTCCTTGCCAAATATTCGTTGCCTTTCTGATTCTTCTTCCTCGCCCTCTGTCATTAATTCCTCACTTATTCACGCTTACTGCTCCGCCTCTGTCTGCTCCCTATTTCTCTCTTTTCTGCTTACGTTATTTACTTGCTTATTTATCTTTCTTTGTTCCTTCTTTTTTTTTGTCCGTAGGTCCTTAGTGGTTCTCTTAAACTTTACTAAAATCTTGTTTTTTTTTTCCTTGAACTCTTTTATTTTTCGTTTTTCTTTTTGTGGCAATTTTGTTAATAAAATACTGAGATCACTATTATATGTCTTAATTGCAGTAATTAGTACAATTACTTAAACTCGTCACCTTCGAAACTTCTCCAGAATTAATATTGTATCAAATGTTGGTTTACAAACGTCCATGAAACAAATCAAAGTTTGCAAATCAACGTAAATTATATTTTAACATGTTCACGTAAATACCAGTGTCAAAGTTCACATAAATAAATTAGTGAGAATTCCTCCATATGGCACGTATAATTTTATTTAATACTTTCCTATTGTTTTTTATTTCAAATCCTCCTGTACGCCTTGCTGTTGCCAACAGAATTACAGGCACAATCTTTATTCCTACACACTGATATCAATTTTATCTCTGTACACCACTTCTATAAATCACTTTCTTTTAACACCCAACTAACCTTACTCCTTATGGAATCAAAGGTAAAGCCGTGTTGATGTAATTTATAAAATTACTTGTACATACCCTATAGAGGCACACAATTTAATTTTAACTGCGCAAAATGCCCCATAGTGGGCCCCTAACTACTGCATTAGAACAAAATTATTTATTGAGAAGTTCGCGGTTTCTTGAGGTTAGCTTAATTATACATATGATATGAACCATTATTTCAATATTAATGCAAAAATCGCCCGCTTCGTTCATTTTAAGAACTTTATTATAATTTCAAACATTGACAAATTATTCGTAGACCTGTTGACAGCGAATAAATTATTATTTACATTATGCAGTATATCAATAGGAACATAAAAGCCAATATTTGGTATCAAAAGTTGAGTAGGCAGAAGAATGATATTGTACAAGGAAAACTTACAATTAAATTATTGATAGTCTCAAGAAGACAAAGATTTTATTATGTATTGGTGAATCTATTACGGTACCATGATAAAAAGGTTTATATATTGTCTAGCTCAAAGCGTACGAGCGTTATCGTATTTACATACACACACACGCACGCACGCACGAACGTACGCACGCACGCACCACACACACACACACACACACACACACACACACACACACACACACACACACACACACACGCGCGCGCACACACACACACATACGCACACACACCCATTTTTCCAAAAATGCTTTTTTCGGACTCGGGACATCGAAAACGTCCAGAATACCACTTGGAAGATTATGATTTTGTGAATAGTTTTGGCAACACCCTGTATAATATTTTTAAATGTTTATCGGAACACAAAGTAAGTGTATTTATGCACTAGTAACCTGCAAAATATTTTCCTTTAAGGATATCAAATGAAAAAATATGCCCTTTGTCAACGACACGAGAAAATCGCGATTTTTTTAAAAAAACATTAAATATCTCAAAAAATTTTAATTTTAGATGATAATAGACCTTAATAAAATCGATTCAGAATTTATAGAGAAATCAGAAAATGTAATAAAATACATAAAAAAATTAAGTTGCTTGCTCTCCAGTTCATATAAACGAAAATATTTTCTTTGAATGTGGATTTGATTACTGAAAAACTTTTGTATTTAAACCTTTTTTCTATCCCTATTGTGTAAGGAGATATCCTCCGTTGTGGCACTCCGCGGACACCCTGTATATATGTATTATATATATATATATATATATATATATATATATATATATATATATATATATATATATATATATATTTGTATGTCAATGGTACAAAGTTCGAATCTGAGAGAGAAGTCAAACGCATATCATATGAATTCGACTCTAGGGAGAAAACAGTTCTTCTCAGGAGAAAGCCTGATAACCGATCAAGAGTCCGCTTCCGAAACGTCGCAATAAAAACTGTGGAAATAGTCCGATTAACTCAAATAGAATTTTTATAGGGTTAGACAAACATGATTTGAGGTCTGTCCAAGATGCCGTAAATCTGTGATGAGGAATACATTCAGAGGTTCAATAAAAGAAATTAATTAGATTACTTATTTCTCTTGCAACTGCGTGGTCAAAATTCTCCTGTTAGTATTGGTTCAGGCGTGGGCTTTAGGTTAAATATCTTTTTCGTAGAATTGATCCAGCTGAGTGATTTATATAGAATTTAAATGACGTAGACTTGCAAATAATAGTTTCTATCCATACCTTTAATTTGATATCTTTCATATAGGTCAGTTACTAAATTAATATTGTATCAAATGTTTGTTTACAAACATCCATGAAACAAATCAAAGTTTGCAAATCGATGTAAATTATATTTTAACATGTCCACGTAAATAACAGTGTCAAAGTTCACACAGATAAATTATTTACGGGAATTCCTCCTTATCGGGCGTATAATTTTATTTAATATCTTCCTATGGTTTTTTATTTCAAATCTTCCTGTATGCCGAAATGTTGCCAGCGCAATCACAGGCACAATCTTTATTCCTACACACTGATATCAATTTTATCTCTGTACACCATTTCTATAAATCCCTTACTTTTAACTCCTAACCTTACTCCTTATGGAGTGAAGGGTAAAACTAATATTTAGTTCTACTTTCTACATTTTTGGGGATATAAAAAATGGAGAACTTTTTTTAAAATATGCGCTGCAATTGCAGTGAAAGAGGTTTTTTTTGTAGTTTTACTTAGTGTGGCAATGCACATAAATTTAGAAGCCGTAACCATTTATTTCAATATTAAAGATACTTGTTAATCTCAAGAGTTAAAAGAAAGAAATGGAAACAGAAGAAATAAAAAGCATTTTTAAGACATTTGTAGTATACCACCACACCATAAATATGTTTACTAAAAACGTAAAAATAAGAATTTGAATACAGTTATTATTGAAAAATTACGATGGTACTTGGAATAAGTTAGAATAACAAAAATTTTTTCAAAAACTTGTACTTGACCGAAGCGCATATTATATTAATATTATATATTGTACGAATTAATTTAATAGCATGCATAGTATGCATAGTATATTATACAGTATGCATTAAATTCAATTTACAAAAAAATATTTCCCTAAAATTAATAGTTTAAAAATCAGTTGAGATATTGTTTGTTAACAGTACTTCACTACCTATTTCACAGAAAGCCAACAACAGAAAATAACAAAATATACACAAACTTTTATTTATTTAAGTTCTTATTCAGTTCTAGAAAATTAATAAATTAAAGTGTTAGTATCACATGGGGTTTAACAGGAACCAATATTGACATAAAATACACAAGCTTGTAATGCGAATTACATCTAATACCGAAATAAAGATTAATGCACGAATATAAAATTAGGTTACAATAATAATATTTGTAAACTCAGTTTGACATGATTAAAGTAAATTAAGCCTAAATACGTACATCACTAATGCAATTAAACAGTTCTCTTGTAAGTGCACACACAACTAGAAGGAATAGGTATATAATCCAAAGATACTTGTCCATTTTCTTCAACCGCAACTAATCTAATAAGAGTAAATTGCTGCTTGCACGATGTTTCATAATGAACAGGTTTAAGATCATGCATAAAACATTTTGCATTTGGTCTGAAAATAAAAATGTAATTAAGTAGGTGGATAAAAGGCGAGGGATGTTAGGTTTTTCCAAAGTTTTATGTTATTACATAGTTTAATTTATTACTATACATAGGAGTTTTCAGAATTATTTGCATAACGCATTTCATAGAAATTGACATATTTATAATGTGTAATTTTTTGTACTTACACACAAATTTCTAATGTAACTCCTTGTTTGTACTCATCTACGTTGACAATAGTAACGCGTTTATGATCTTTATTTAATGCTGTTTGAAAGAAGTGTGTATACTGTCTCGTTGCACACATATTTTTTTCTTCATAATCTTCGTTTATGGAGGGTGATTTTTCAGAAACTGTGAGCTCTTCATATGGTTGAATAACGGAGCCAAAGTAATTATGATATTCCTTTCTTTTCGCAATAATTGTTTTAATACTGTTACTGGGATAATTTGTAACATTAGAACACAAATGATAAATGCAGTCTTCGGTATCTGATAAATTATGTTGATCGAAGAATTTCTTAAAATCGTTTATTAATTGTAGCCTCTTTCCTATACCTGCATTGCCATTCAGAAGCTGGAATTGTGGGCGTCGATGTTGCTTTCCGTAAATACCAGAATAATTCTAAAGTTTTAATTTATTAGAGTTCGGAAAATGTTAATGATCTTAACGTAATGTATAAAACTTACAATGCAAATAATTAAAACCACAAATGAATTAACGAACTTAGCCATTGTTTCTATTCCACGCACACACGTTTACGACCTACACTGCTTTGTGTTCTTCTACCACTGAAGAATTGGATTATTGACCAGATATATTTATACACAATTTATTTTAGATAAATAAATATTTCTGCATTATTTATATTTCGCGGTTTTATTACTTCCTGACGAGTCGGATTAATACGTCATTATTTATGACGTTATAAACAATTACGTAAAATTTAACTCCAAACAGGTGGTTCTGTTTAATTTTCTAAAGTAAAGTAATGACAGAGAACTTTCAATATCCTGTTTTATGATTAACCTCCTACTGCGTAAAATTTACTTCAATAAAGGAACAAAAATAAAATGAATGGCACAGTGAGGATTATATGTTTTCCTTCTTCTATTCTATTTTACATGAAATATTGCAGCTACCTTGATGGAAATTACAGCTATGTATTGAAAATATATGATGTGAAAACACACGATCCTCCAACCTACAAAGTGAATATTGGAAGAAATGAAAAAATTTTAATAATAATTTTTTCTAGGATAATATTACAACCTGTTTTTAATTGTTCATAACGATCATAGGCAACATTGTAAAGACAAAAGCGATAAGCTATATCAAGTGGACGTTTAAAACTTCATGCATGAGCTTAATAGAAATGTGGATGCGCTTCTATTAAAATATCACTAAATATAGTTTAAGCATTTTGAATCTTATTCAATTAATTTTTAATGAATTTTGGGTTAGTATCAAAATACTTTATAAAGAAGTTAAATTATCCTTAAAACCTGTCTACATTTTCTTATAAAATTAATTATTATTGAGATATTGAAAAGATTTCAACAAATACTTAAATTCTGCCCTGGGAATTTTTTGCGTCGTATCAAAAAATTGGATAGAGCATGTTTTAGGTCTATATGTTGGGATTTTTACATCGTTGAAACACTTAAACGTTACAGACATATTTGATAAAAACCGCTAACCACCCCTAATAAACCCTCCCTCTCCACAGTTGAATTTCTGTCAAAATCTAATCAGCTCCAGGAGAAACAGAAACAAGCTCAAATACGAAACGCACACGAACACGCACAATCTAACATGAAGTTATAAAAGTCTATGTGACGTAGATTGTTTTTGTTTTTACAATGTTGCCATTTCTCATTATGAACGAGGTTGTATAATTATCCTAAAAAAATATTATTAAAATTATTTCATTTCTTTGAAATTCCACTTTGTAGGTTTGTTGCTATTCCAAACAAGATATTTTCAAGATGATGAAGCTATAGATTTTTTTTACTAATAGTATTCCTGGGAGAGGGATTAGGGATACCTTAAATTTGCTCAGATCAAAGTTTAGCGGAAAACAGGGACTGGGTAGTGCATTCCACAATTTGGTCGCCGTGTGGAAAAATGTAGATTGCGCCTGTTTAGTGTGACAAGATGGAATTTTGAGCACGTAATTATGGTGTAAATGTGCAAACCGACTGTTTATAGCGAAGATGATCCTCGAAGGTATTCAGGATTAAGCGCTAGAACAAGGAATGAACCAAAACTGTTATTCTATGCTCAAGAGACTGTAGGTCAGAAGTTAGAGGCGAGTCATTGATAAGCCCTACAGCTCTTTTTTCGATGCGGTTTACAATACCAAGGGCGTATTGGGGAGCACTCACCCAGAGGTGGGAATTTTATTCCAAATGAGGTCAAATTTGAGCCTTACGCAGTAAAAGGAGTTGTTGCGATGTGAAGTACTGTTTAGATCTGTATAGAAAGCCCAGTTTACGGGCAGCTGTTTTTCTGGCAGACAAAATGTGGTCAACCCCGTGAAAGGTTCAATGATACGGACATCCCTAACATAGAAATAGAGTTTGAAAACTTGAGGTCTAGGTCATTCATATTTAGAGCAAGAAATTATCGGTCTTTCTTGGCGGACACAAGGCGACGCTGGATTTTGTCGGCTTTGAAGGTGAGTAGATTATTGAGAAGAACTACAACGTAGAGTGCTGTCGCCTGCAAATCAATGGATCTGGTTAGTTGTTGGGGAAATGAGGTCATTTATGTATAACAGGAAAAGTGTCGGAGCTATCACTGATCCTTGGAGAACGCTCCGTTAATAGTAGTTTCTCTCGAGAAGAAACCATCGACAATAACACGTATACGCCTTTTGTACAGAAAGCTGGAGATCCAACTGATGAGCCGATCGAAGAGAACTTGGCAAGTAGGCACTTGTGCCAAACCTGGTCAAAAGCCTTTGAGCTATGTAAAGCTATTACGACAGTTTCACCGGACCTTCCTAATGTGTTATTCCAAAGTTGGGTGACATATGCAAGATCACCTGTTGAACGACTGTCTGAACCCATACTGGTGGTCGTTGAGGAGTTTATTGGACTTGAGGAACGAAAGTATTTGGTGGTTGATGGCCTTTTCCATGATTTTCGATAGAATGGAAATAATAGCTATTAGTCGATAGTTTGAGGGATCGGTTTTATCGCCCTTTTCATTAACAGGTTGGACATTTGCCAACTTCCACGATGAGAGATACTCTCCAGATTACATGGAGATCTAAAAGAGTTTGGACAATACAGGTACTAGCTCGGGGTAACATTTCTTAACGACTATAGCTGGAATACCGTCAGGGCCCCTTGTTTGAGTCAAGTTTATTGATAATTGATTCTACCTGCTAGTATCGAAAGTGGATAGGTTTCATAGCGTATGGAGTAGATTTGAGCGACGACACAATTTTACCAGAATCATTGAGACATGAATTAGGTGCAAAGTAATCGAAAAAGAGGTTGGCTTTGTGAACAGAATCAGCTACTACAGCTCCGTCACAAGACGTCATGGGAGGAAAGGAAGATGTACTAAAGTTTTCACTAATGGCTTTAGCTAATGACCAGAGTTTACGACTACCCAAAGGACAGGAGACTAATTCTTTGCATTTACGTTCTTCAGACATCTTTTTGGCCTTGATGATGACGCTTTTGCAAATATTCCTTGCTTTACGACAGATTTATTCCTTGCGGTATGATTTGCGACAGATTTATTTGATTTCCATTTGGTATAGAGTTTATGCCTTTGGGATAATGCATCAGTGCAACCCTGGTTAGGAAGCGATATGACCTAGGCAATTATGTTTTTTTTTGGAATGTATGACTCCATACCAATCAAGATAACTTCACTTATTGAAAGATCAATGTTTGAAGAGGAGGACTGTTTAATGCAATACTCACGCCAGGGGAAGGCTGCAAAAAAGTCTCGCAGTTCGCTTCAGTTAGCTAATTTCCAACACCACATAGTTCTATGTTTTTTTCGAGTAACAGTGGGATTGGGTACAGAGGAAGCAGTGGTCTGTTTGACCAAGTGGGGATAGGACTCTAGTTTTATATACAAATGGATTAGATGTAAGGAATAAGTCCAGGAGATGTGGAGTATGGTTAGGGCTGTCAGGGATTCTGGTGGGTTTGGAAATCATTTCTGTGAGATCACCGAATACAGCAAATACTTCTGCACTGTGACCTGCGGCATTAGCGGTAGATGAAAAAATTTAAGCCAATTGAAGTTGTACGACATTAAAATATCCCAAGGTTCAGATTTTCAGACTAAGGTAATCAAAAAGTTCTTGGAAGTTATTATAATCGGGAGACCTATACAAACAACAGTAGAATTTCACAAATTGATGCCAGAATGTTTGAACCAAATCACGTCAAATTTGTTGTTTTTGAACGTGCACATCCTCTTACAACCTACGATGTCCTTGGTATACGCACATACTCCGCCTTTAAGGCGAAAGTTAGAGTGTAAATTGCAGGTCAGGCGAATCAGTGCTCCCAGAGGAGACTTGTGTTTCTGATAGAAACAGAATGTTCGGTTGCACTTGTTCAAGGTATAGGTGAACAGATTTAAGATTCGACCTGATACCACTTGTGATGCAGTAATGTATCTGAATGTAGGTACATTCGATAACCGAGGTTGCTTGAATCCTTCCCTCCCGGGCATCCGAATGGGACAGGATTTTATTCCCGGCAGATCTTACTCTTCCTAGTCTTGATTCTGGCGTTGACGCCCCCCTCGCCCCAGAATCCTTGCGACGGATCAACGAATCGACGTGATAGTGTGTACGTCTCGCCCTACTCACCTGGTACATAAAGGAGATGGTGACCGGCAGCCCTTACCGAACTCAGAAAATTGAAGCATCCATATTCAGGACTCCATGGTAAAGGTGGTGGTATTACACTGAGCGACATAGGGTATGCATGTTCTGCACATTCCTCCGACCTTAAAATGGCGATTTAACAGGATATAATTAAAAACAACATGAATAAAAAATTATTCAAAACTTAATAACATAACTTGGAAGTTGGTCTTTGTAAAATTCCTTCAGAGGTTTTGACTGCTATTATATGGATATTGAACCATAGTAGAGACCTATACAATTTTGTTTTTTGGGAATGTATAACTCTATGCGTATGAGGATGGCTGCAGATACTGAAAGAACAATGTCCGATGATGAGGACCACTTAAAACAATATTAACGCCATGGGAAGATTGCAAAGATATCCTGTAAACAAAGTTCTATCAGAGGAATTAGGGACAGTAAAGGTTATTTCAATTATGCAATGGTTGTAATTGTAGTTTGTTCGGCGGGCCTCTGTAACCGACCCGTTTCTTTGTTTATTGATAAATTGATCTTTTTAATTTTTTAGTTGAAATGAATGTTACTTAATTCTTTATGTGCCTCTGCCTGTAACTCAGCGCAATGAGAACACTCTACTCTTCAGGAGCTCTGGGGCGTTTTAATGCATTTACGATAACAATAGAACTTTAATACATTTATTTGGAACAACAGATAAAACAATTTTAAATCGTCATTACAAACAAAACCAGGCTGCGTGAACCACGGGCACGCCGCGCCGGCGCCGGTTTAATGCTACTGCTAAACATGCAATCTAAAGCTGACGTAATAATCCTCTAGATATCAATTCAATTCAATAATAGAGATATGTTTACTAAATTGTTATGTCACCAATTATTAAGCATTAACACGTTGACGGGCAGAGACAATTAATTTGACGTGCGCAGAGACGCACTTACACATTTACGCATTTA
Organism: Vesta saturnalis; assembly: GCA_036346205.1. Classification (NCBI taxonomy): domain Eukaryota; kingdom Metazoa; phylum Arthropoda; class Insecta; order Coleoptera; family Lampyridae; genus Vesta; species Vesta saturnalis. The sequence goes on from JARFJB010002048.1 coordinate 790,236, forward strand.
CATTAGTAGATTCTATTTTCATGATACATATATTTAATTATTGATAATAGAGAGCATATCTTTATATTTTTGGATTTTTTTTGTTTCAAAGCCGAAAGACGTCTACTGTCAAATTTCAGCAGAAAATTTTACGCAACTGCACTGGACGCTGACCGGCGGCGTCTAATTTCAAAATACACGCAAATGAACAGAGTTTCCTACCTATCATAAAATTTACCTTGCTTACATTTTATAATTTATTTGGAACCAATGTAAACATATTATTCGTAGTGAAATAAAATACTAAATGTAAATGAAAATCTTTATTCAAAAAATCTAAAAAAACCACAACAGAAATATACGCTTTGATATAAAAAGAACTAAGAATGATTACAGTGTGGCTTCAGTTTGATGCCATTCTTTAAAACGTGTTGGGAAAAGCAGTGGCCTTTTTGAACATCCTTTTCACTGGTAATTTGTCTCTTTTCTTTTATTCTTCCTTGTGCACAGCCTGCACTTCTGAAAAACCGGTGTTTTCTTTGACTTTGCTCTCGGAATACCTGGAATTTTTTCTGGTTAATGTCCTAATGTCGGAGAAATGTTGTCACTGGCCGCTTCACCTGTCTGGATGCGTCGGTTGTCGTGTTTTTTTCTTATCAGTGATAGATCTGCCTCTTGTATTTTATCGGAAATGTTTGCCAAATGTTTATCAGGCTCTCTCTAAAGTCACAATAACGATAGTTATTTGGCACACCAGCTCTACTTTTGTATAAATAGAACGCATTCCAAGTGGCTACATCGAATAAATATAGCATTACTTTCTTATACCACCTGATTGTTTTTCTAGAAGTGGAGTATGTTGCAGCCATCTGATCGCAACGATCTATGCCAGACATATAAAAATTATAAGTAGTTACTTTCTCGGGCTTTAACTTTTCCTTCCCGAACCTATTTCGTACACTTACAATATTTAGGTGATTTTTTGTTGTTGTTATCAAAACGTCCCTTTTGTCTCTTCATTTTGATACATAAACCTGCTTTTTGCGCATCCAAAAATGTTCCCTCTTTTTTAACTTTTTTGAAACTAAAAACGACGGATTTCCTTTTTTACTTGACCCCAGTGTACCGTTTGCATGAGTTTTTTATCCAAAAGTTTTTCGGAAAGGGTAACGCTACTATAATAATTGTCCATGTCCTTTATTCAGATAATTTTTCATCAGACGCATAACTACGTTATCGATTTTAGTGTTACAATTAGAATTATTTAGGGACCCAGAATACATTTCCAATTCGAGTAAATACCCATCCGGTGTTGTTTATTCGAAGAACATTATGCCATAACGATCCTTTTTATTTTTGATGTATACTCGGAAAGAGAGCCAACCCCGAAAATGTAAAAATGATTCATCAAGAGAAAGCTGTTTCTGGGGAGAATAGGCAGATTGAAATTGATTGACGAGCATTTCTGTAGAAGTATCAACCCCATAAACGCCTTCATTTCATCCGTCGTAATAGGGCGAAAAGTAAAGAACGGCTGTGTTTTTGCTTGGGTGTACCAGTTTGAGAAAGGGCCAGTCCATACTTATTTGAAGATTCGATTATATACTCCAATATCTCATCAGTGAATAGTAAAAGGAACACATCAGCTGGTTTCGCATTAGGGTTTATTGAAACTTTTACCCCAGAGAAATTCTCATCAAAGCCAAAATCAGGGATTGGTGCCGTGGTTGTCTCCCATGATGAGCTTTCCACAGCAGAAGTACCTGATGAACAAGGTGTATTTACTTCATTTGTACTTAGATCAATTTCCTCATCTGCCAATTGCCTACCAACCTACAACTTTAGTTGTAATAATTATTTATTCGAAAAGATCTTCGCTTTAATCCCAAAGCAAAACACAATTCACAACATGTGCTCCTTCTTCGGCAGTGCAAGCGGTACTAATAGGAAGTTACATAGACGAAGGGACGCCGAACAGCGTCCTGAATTAATTGGGTGTGGGAAAATAATGCGAATGGAGAGGAGTAAAATTTCGCTATAACATGGCAGTAGTACGTCATCTATCATATTTCGCATGGAAAAGCAGACGCCGCTCTGCGTCCCGCTTGTTTTAATTCAAAATAAAAAAATGCCGAACGGCGTCTTGTCAGTTTTAATTAGACTTTATAAACTCCGCACAGCGTCGCTGTCCGTCAACGTGCTCGCGATCTTCTTTCCTTGTTTAAGTAAATCCGTCGTACAAAGGCTGGCCGCTACCTGTATCGTTGCCTGGATGCGATTCTCACTTTAAACAACAAAAGCCGATTGATACTACAAAAGCTATGCAAATTAACAACAAAAGCTTCTTGTATCAAATGTAGATTGCAGTTTACTTCTCCAGAATAAACAACACCCACTAATGTAAATATCGCACTTATGAATGTTCATAACTTTAATATCTTACAGCGTTTTAGTTCACTGTAGCACTTTAGTGGTAGTTATTGATAATTGCTTACGGATGACTTGCAGCACTTACTTGTGTTTGAAAAATTGACCACTTTTCACTCTTTCGCTGTCATTCACCGACTCTCATTTTCCAGCGTTTGTTAGCGTCTCTTTTCGGCACACACGTAACTTAATCTACATATAACTCAATACTACAATATACAATGTAAATTTCATGAAAGCATTCATACGGGTTGCTGTAGAGTCATAAGTCTCTTACACTAAATTGAAATAAAATTAATTTTCTATGCTCATTCATGAAATGTTACATGAGTCAGATAAACCTAGTGGGGAAAGATCTGAAGTTTTACAAACAAGTGGTTTTGATACAAAAAGGAGGTGTGGAAGATTAGAAGTATGATTAAGGTTATCAGGGATTCTTGTGCGTTCAGAAATTATTTGTCTGAGATCACATGAAATAGCAAATGTTTCTACACTATGACATTCAGGACCAGTAGTAAATGAAATTTGAAGTCAATTAAAGTTATGAACATTGAAATCTCCTAAAATTGATAGAAACTGAGACAGAAGATTGTTAACTTTCAAACTAAGGTAATCGAAGAAGTCTTGAAAATTACAGTCATTGGGAGACCTACCAATGCAACAGTAATATTTCACAAATTTATGACCAGAATATTTTATTCTCCACAGAAGAAATCCTCTTGCAAGCGATTTTGTTCTTCAGATAGGCATACTCTCTTTCTTTGTATCGAAAGTTAGAGTGGAGATAGTATTGGGGAAATTGCAATTTGGATAAATCTGAATTTGCAGAGCAGACTTGTGTTTCAGACAGAAACAAAAAGGCAGATTGTAATTGTTCAAGATGTTGGTGAACACCATTAGGATTAGGCCTGATAGCGCGTATGTTACAATAATTAATCAGAAAGTGAGTACTTTCGATGAACGGGTCGCTTGGGTCCTTCTATCCCGGACATCAGAACGTGGCAGTATTTTACGTTGAGAATTTTTTAGCCTAGAAACCACAGTCATCTTTTTTTTTAATTTTGGACTTTTAGTCGGATGGGACGACAGAATGAAAGGGAAAATAGAATAATAATGGATTCATGATAAGGAAAGGGTGAGCGGAAGCCCTTAGTGAGCTCAGAAAATAAGAAACCCAAAGTTAAGGAACCTCTGGTGGGGTGGTGAGGCCACTCCGACGGACAAGGAGTATAAATGCGTCCCACCTTTTAATTACATTTATTTTAACTGCTGTTGTCCAAGTTATTAAGGGAAGATGAACTATGTTATCTGTTACATTCCAATTAAGAATTGTCCACTATTTTTCTTCCTGGACCAATTTAGTCCTGCAACTATCAATATTTCGACAGGTCCAGGTTAATCAAATGTTTCATCACCTAAACGGATGGTGTTTATTCGTGACGTCATTACAATATTAAACAATGTGGAATATTTTTTTGTTATAAAAGAAGTAGAGTATATAAGAGCGCGAACAGATGCAGACATTCCTCCTTCATCAATGACTGAATTGCTGAATTACTGAATTACTGAACCTTTCAGCAAAGTGAAACAAACTTTGTAGGTTTTTCAATGAAAAGTGCTACTCGGTTGTTTATTATCGTGAAAAGAACTAAGACCATTCAAATATAGATTACTATCCTTCATGTATTGATAACGACAGTGTGTACCTTTGATAAAGTTTTGTACATGATGCTAGTTTACGAATATTTTTGCAAAGGTGGGCCGACACCATACTAGTAGATACATAAGCTAAGGATAATGTGTGACTGCTGCATTTAGGGTTAGGACTTTTTAGTGGTATTCTTTAAAAGAAGTAATACTAGCAGTTTCTAAGTGCAAGTGTACAGCCGATGTAGTGGTAGAGTACCTTTGGCTAAATTTCGCCCATTATAAGTAGTGTTGAGATTTTTATGCACACGAAATGCTTTAAATATGCGCATAAATGTCACAATTTTTCCTGAAATATGTCAAATATATGCTTTGTTTTTACCAGTTATGCATCTTTATGCACTTTTTTTTGATGAATTTTGCTTATTGGAAATCAAGGAAAGGGCAGTAAAGCAACAAAAGTTAACTTAAATTAAGTACATATATAAAGACAAAATTTACGTCGATTGGGCTTGTATCTCGATAGCTCAGTTGGTTAGAGCGGTACTCTAGCAAAGTACATGTCGTAGGTTCAAATACTACTCGAGGTAAACTTTTTATTTTTATGTTTAATAAAATGAATAATAACTTTTAAGTACATTTATGTTTAAAAAGTAATAATGGTTACGTAATATACGACAAAACGATTATGCTTAATAACTAACAGTTTAATAAATTGATAATCATTCATTCTCGCAATGAGAAGCACTTAATTTGTGAGTAGTACACCGGCACCTTTGGCCGCCATCTTGGATTTTGACGTTACAAGACCGCCCACGTGGGAGACCGTATTTTTCACCCTTATTTTTATGGTTTCTTTTCGGAGGCCTTTTTCAACCCTAATTTTCACACACCCACGTGTGAGACCGTATTTTCAACCCTTTTAACCCTAATTATTTTTACTCGCTTACGTGTAGGGCGTATTTTTGTTACCCTTATTTTTTATGGTTTCTTTTCGGAGGCCTTTTTCAACCCTAATTTTCACACACCCACGTGTGAGACCGTATTTTCAACCCTTTCTATCCCTAATTATTTTTACTCGCTTACGTATAGGACATGTATTTCACCCCTACTTTTTTTTACACACCCACGTGTAGGACGTGTTTTTTCACCCTATTTTATGACAGCTCACGTATAGGACACGTATTTTCCACCCTTTCTTTTCGAGGGTCAACACTAGAGCCTTTTTTGCACATGCTCACGTGGGGGACAAGTCTTGGTGCTGGGGATGGACCTGGACTTGGGGTTGGTCTTAGGGTTATTTTGATGGTCATCTAATTAAGTTCCATTTGGCTATATTAAGAGCAGTGCGCCTGGAGGTTAGGCAGATACACACGCATACAATGTTGGAAATTGCATAATTAATAAGATATTATTATTAAAATTATCGATCCTATTGTTTTAAAATGGTCAATTGCTATTGGATGATCTTTTACCTATACTGCGTACTTGTTTCTCGTGTGTTTCGCTCTTTAAAGTGTAACTGTCATCGAGTAAGCATTATTATAATGGATTCTCCTGTTTATGAGCCAACATCAGCGGACATTAGAGATTTTACTGACTTGTTAATAAACTATTACAACATATTCGTTCAAGATAAAGATGAAAGCGATGACAGTTACACTTTAAAGAGCGAAACACACGAGAAACAGTACGCAGCTAGCCTAGGGTCTTGTGCGCAAGAGCGTTCGTCAATGTTCGGGTAGAATCGGTTATCTTCGGGGAATATCTGAAGTATTGACCTAACCACGCACTAACATCGCCCCTAGGGACATGTTTATAAATCTAAAAGCCTCTTTTATGGTCGAGGTATTTTCTCCTAAGACGGCCGTCTCCGATGGTTCACAGAAGAGAAAGGAGAGTGATGAGGTAGGCGAGAGGGGCGAATCTCAAAATCACGATGATGATGACGACGAATCACGGTTCAAGAAGAAGAAGAAAACCGATAAAGCATGTTATTAAATAATAATGATGTATTGTTGTTTATAATAATAATAATAATATATTTTCAAACGTTAAGCTTTCCTTCAATTTTGTTAATAAACTTGTTTTTCTCCTAACGGTTCTCCACCGTCTTGGTTCATGTTTGCAGGTTTACGAGTTTTCGCTTTAGCGTGTTTTCGTTTTGGGTGTTTTTCTTGTGTTGGTGTGTTTTCGTTTGTGTGTTTTCGTTTTACGCGTTTTCGCATTTGTATGTCTTCGCGTTTGCGTATTTTTTGTGTTAGCGTATTTTCGTGATAGCGTTTTTCGTTTGTGTGTTTTTGTGTTAGCGTGTTTTCGCTTTAGCGGGTTTTCGTGTTTGCGTGTTTTTGTGTTAGTGTATTTTTGCGTTTGCGTGTTTTCGCACCCTCGTGTGTGTGTGTGTGTGTGTGTGTGTGTGTGTGTGTGCGTGCGTATGCGTGTGCGTGTGCGTGTGCGTGTGTGTGTGTGTGTGTGTGTGTGTGTGTGTGTGTGTGTGTGTGTGTGTGTGTGTGTGTGTGTGTGTGTGTGTGTGTGTGTGTGTGTGTGTGTGTGTGTGTGTGTGTGTGTGTGTGTGTGTGTGTGGGTGAGCGTACGTGCGTGCCTGCGAGCGTGCGTACGTGCGAGCATGCGAACTTGCTTGCGTGTGCGTGCGTACGTGCGAGCGTGCGTACGTGCGAGCGTGCGTACGTGCATGCGTACGTGCGAGCGTGCGAGCTTGCGTGCGTGCGTCCGTGCGAGCGTACGTGCGAGCGTGCGTACGTGTGTGCATACGTGCGAGATTGCGTGCGTACGTTCGTGCTTGCGTGCGTGTGTGGGTGCGTGTTTACGTTTGATCCTCGTGCTAAAGCCGTGCTTTTCGTTTGTATGTAATTGTAGGCACTATTGTTTTGACTAAAAGCTATAATTGGAAATGCTGCTCGCTATGCCCAGGCCGTGGAATTATGTTTAATTAGCTTTTTGACAGATGTACTTATTTATGATAAGGTCAGGCTTGCATGAAAATAATATAGAGGTGAAACTAACTAGCTAATGTGTTTTGCTGCTACACGTATCACAGTATTGAAGATTCTGTTTATGTATTAGAAAACGTACTACAGTCTCGAAACAGAATGCAGATAAGAATTGAAGGAAATGAATACGGTACAACTTCTGCCATGTAATAATAGTGTCTGATAAAAGCTGTCAGGGGTTATTAGCTACTTTTATAGGTTGTTACAACATAATCGTTCAAGGTGAAAACGATGAGGTGATTGTATCTCAAAATCTCGATGATGATGATACTCTCCATGAAATTTTAAATAAAATTAGATTACGTCACTCTTATTTCAGATTAGAAATTTTTAAAACGTTTAGTTGACATTGCTATTAATCCCAACTGATAAAATCCATATAACGTGAATCACATGTTTTTTGGGTGTGTGTGTGTGTGTGTGTGTGTGTGTGTGTGTGTGTGTGTGTGTAAATTGAGTATACAATAGTTTTATGTAACCTGAAGAGTCAATTATTTAAAAATTTCCGCGTTAGCAAAATTTTTAAATATTTGTGTTTTGAATGTAAATTTTTAAGTACAATATGATTTTAAATACGGGCGGTATTCGGTTTTTTGTATTACTTTCTAAAATAGTTAATGTTCGGTATGTAATGGGCTGTTTATATCCAGCCATTCACAAATCGTATTTTAGTGAGACACGTATAAAAAATTTCAGTATTAGGTAAGCTAAAAAACACTTCTAAAGGTAAGCGTATTTTTTAATATATGTTTTTTCCTGATATTGCTAACAAAAATGTCGATTTTTTTAAAATGTATTATTACGTTTATAAGATGACGTCATAAGATCAGCTCTACAAAATAGTAGGTACGGTATTCGTGGATTTTAAACTTGTAGTTATTGTTAATTCACGTATAATAATAAACCATTAAAAATTTTGCTTTTTATTTTTTCCCAGTTTGATATTTTGTTAATTTAATTTAACTCTATGTTATATATATATATATATATATATATATATATATATATATATATATATATATATATATATATATATATAATTATCTTTCCATTTTTTTTGGGGTTTTACACTGTTAATGAACCGTTACAATGAAACAATTTTGTGTTATGTAATTGAACATGCAAATAAATCAGAATGATGTTCCGAATGTATTGGTGGTGATTGTTTAGAGAATCTGCCTATACATAAAGCATATTGCATTAGGGTAAAATTATTTATTATTTTTCACGTCATATTTAATTAGACTTTAATGTATTCAGTTTGAACTGTAATCTGGTTTCCGCAAACTGTAAGACATAATTTCAGTTGATTGATTGAGATTGATCTATTGATCGAGCGTGATTTGTTTGAGATTGATTAATTAATTGATTTGTTTGTGTGTGTGAGAAAGAGAGAGGGGAAGGAAGAAACAAGGTAGAGCAAGAGAGAGAGAGGTGTGCATTATCAGCTTCTATTGTAGAGAATGTTCATTAGTCTATACGCCACCAGATGGCCTAAAATCAATTTTTACTGGGCGGGCCAGACCCTGATACAAGTCTTGTCTTACAAGAATCTACTTATTAGAATACAATTTTGTATGGGGGCGGGCCTACAAAGATTAAGTTAGAACCCCATAAATTGCATCAAGGGGCCACGGCTAAGCTCTACACTTGTCTTATAAGGTTACGTTCCCACACCATTTCCGGTCAGGGGGCGAAGGCCTGAGAACAAGTTGCGAAGGCCTGAGAACAAGTTGCGAAGCCCTACACGTGTCTTATAAGAAGCTCATTATTAGAAATACAACGTTTTCTCGTATAGGTAACAGATCATCCAATAGCAATTGACCATTTTAAAACAATAGGATCGATAATTTTAATAATAATATCTTATTAATTATGCAGTTTCCAACATTGTATGCGTGTGCATTTGCCTAACCTCCAGGGACACTGCTCTTAATATAGCCAAATGGAACTTAATTAGATGACCGTCAAAATAACCCTAAGACCAACCCCAAGTCCAGGTCCATCCCAACCTGTCCCACGTGAGCATGTGCAAAAAAGGCTCTAGTGTTGACCTCGAAAGAAAGTGAAAATACGTGTCCTATACGTGAGCTGTCATAAAATAGGGTGAAAAACACGTCCTACAGTGGGTGTGTAAAAAAGTAGGTGAAAATACATGTCCTATACGTAAGCGAGTAAAAATAATTAGGGATAGAAAGGTATACGGTCTCACACGTGGGTGTTGAAAAATTAGGGTTGAAAAGGCCTGAAAAGAAACCATAAAATAAGGTAAAATACGCCCTACAGTAAGCGAGTAAAAATAATTAGGGATAAAAGGGTTGAAAATACGGTCTCACTGGTGTGAAATTATTGAAAAGGCCTCAAAAGAAACCTAAAAATAATGAAAATACGGTCTCCACTGGTCTTGTAACGTCAAAATCCAAGATGGCGGCCAAAGTTACCGGTGTACTACTTTTGTGGTTGCACCAATTCATGATTAAATGTTTTTCGAGATTTCAAACACTGAAATTTTGTCTTCTATCACTCAAAATATGTTTATGTGTCAAAACGTTCTTTTGATGTCAACTGACGTGATATGCGCGTATTTTAAAGTCGCCAGATATTCCGGACCTAAGTGTAAATTATATTTATCTTCAGCAGTTCTATTTAATGATAAAATGTTTGATATTTTTGTTATCTTTTGAAAACCTTCACCCGGTGTTGTAACACTATAAAATTTATGTGGTATAACTTTACCTATATAACCCGGAACAATTTTCAATAGATGTTTACACTGTTCTACAATAGAGATTGATTAAGGCATTTGATCACTATAATATAAGCCAACTGATCTATAACCTCACGTTTTTCGAATAAACTTTTAGATCTTATAATCGATTCGGGTGAATCAGAAAAATTTAGTACAATGTTTTTTATTTGATGATAGTGATTTGCGTAGAATATGCCGCAAACCCGTTCCACGCATTGTGTAACTCGATCAAAGAGTTCCGGAGGAACTATCGTCAATTTTTCGATCAGTTATCCGGCTCTCAAGACCGCTCATAGCACATTGTAAACTCGAATCAAAAGCAAAAGACGAACTCTGGATCGTCACTTGCGATCCAGATTTTGAAATGGTAAGCTCTTCTGGCAACAGTTCGATAGACTGACCAGAAGAAAAGTTAACTCTAAATCCCATCTGACCGACCTTCAGGGCGTAACGGGAGCTTTAAAAAAATCAAAAGTTCGCGCTAAATTATACGAGACTAGATATTTATATATTATTTTTCTGGATAAAAAAATGGTTATTGTTTATTTGTATTTGAATGTAATTAATATTAAGATGAAAAGCTTGAGTTTATTTCAATAATATTTCCATTTGAAAATATTTAAAATACGGGGCATTTGCAAGTGCGTAAATGCTTTGTAGGAGAAGTGAATGACGCTGTCATAATAATGATGTGCAGTTTTTAAAACAGTCGCATAAAGTAAGCGATCAAGAAGAGTCGCATTAAATAAGCGATTAGAGTTGATAGTTGTCGGTCGATTGACGCCACCGCATAAGTGACATCGTGTAGTCACGCGGCCTTATAAAGTGTGAAAATTACAAATAAGGATTAATTAGCGGTATAATAGGGAAGAAGTAGAAAATTACCTTCCTTATTAAAATAATAAAAAGTGCAAGTATTGTCAAGTTGGTGATAATACAAAGAATTGCACCATAATTTGAGATTCGCATTAAAGGTGACGTAGTAAGTGAAGATATCGCGTTTGTATGTATCAGAACGGTAATCAATTGTGTTTAAATAGTGAACGATAAAAATAAAAGACAATAATCGATCCAAATTGGTAAATCAAAGCATAAAAAATAATAACTCGAAGTGTTAATGATGAGTAATACGATAGGAGATTACAGTTTTTAGCGCAAGCTGTTTGTCGTTGAAGTTAAACAATTAAGTGAAAACTGGATAGTGTAAGTATATCAAGCAATAATTTATACAAATCATTAATTTGTGAGAAGAAAATTATAATCGTATTCGTCCCCAACAAAGATCCAAAGAAGATATTGAAAAAAACAAAGAGAACAAGGCGCCAACAGTCTATAACCTATTCAGGCCTTTTCAGCGATTCAAGAAACGCCGAGTACATCATCCGTTATCAACGAAAATAACAAGTAAGAACATTTTTATTGTATAAATAAATAAAATACTTATGTGTTTGATTTCCTCTGAACTTTAAATTTAAACATAATTAAACGAAAAGCAATCTGTTTAATTCTGATAAAGATTTTATTTGTTTATGTTAGTTTTAAGAAGTTTATTTTAGATTAAAGGTTAGATTTGTATACATGTTTGTAGACAACGTATTGATGCATTTTCGTTCAGATTTGGAATTTCATTAAATGAGTATAATGTTTTATTTACTTTTATTGCTAAAGATTATTAATATTAAAAGCTTATACAAATATTGAATATTTAAATGCAAGAAGAGGTCAACTCAATAGGAATCCAGATAAATAAATAAATCGAAACGAGCATAACTTTGGTTAATGATAACAGTGATCATTTCTTTATTTTAACTGCCGCCGCAACCAATAAAGAGAGGAATTCGCAAAGGTAAATCTTAAAATTTATTTACGCAAACTGAAATTAAATAGCAAGCGAAGTAAAATTTAACCAGTAAATGATATCTTTATGAATTGAACCCATTCGGTTTTAATAAAACGTAATAAAAAATAATCATTTTAAGTTTCACAATAACAATATTTAAATTTATTCAATAATGTTGAAATTATAAAAAAGTTTAAAATAACTCAAATCTTATCCTTTGGAGCGGGTTAAACCAAAGAAAAATAATAACAAGGGTACTACACCGGTTACAAGGACAACCTAATCTCCTGTGACCAAGGAAAAACCGATTTCTTTGGTCACCATCTCCAATCCATTTTCCGATCCCAAGATGATCTCCAATTCAATAATCGGTTCAAGACACTCTTTGAGGGTCGCCTTGAAGAATTCCGCAACCTTAACCTTCCTAAAATCCAACTCGATAACGAAAATCCCTTTTATGCCCCCATCACGCCCAGCCAGGTCCCCTTATATCAAAAAGGAAAAAATGACGGCCTAAATCGCAAAATCCTCCATCACTTACCCGACTCAGTCTTCCTATTAGTCTCCAACATATACAATCAATGCCTAATCCTATCCTATTTCCCGATGGATTGGAGATCAGCCTCCAACGTCATGATACTGAAACCCCACGCCGACCTAACGTCACCCTCCTCCTCTAGACCAATCATCCTCCTAAGTTGCCTCGGAAAATGCTTTGAGCAGAATCTGGCCAGGCGACTCTGGGACCACCTAGAATTCAACGACCTCCTTTCTAATAGCCAACTCGGCTTTCGTCCCAACCGAACGTGTCACGATCCCGTGTTGAAGCTGCTTACAGAGACCACCAGAGCATTAAATCGCAAGCAATGTAATCTGGCTGTGTTTCTGGATATTAAGAAAGCATTAGACAGGGTCTGGCACACCGGTCTCCTGCACAAGATCCCGAACCTCAAATTCTCGACCCATTCTCCAAACTCTTACTCTCGTGCCGGACCAATCGGTCAGTTCGGATAAAAGTAGGAAACACTTTCTCCAATCTTTTTCAACCTACAGCAGGTGTGCCGTAAGATTATGCCTTAGCCCCTATCCCTTATACCATCTTTGTATCCTACACTCCCGAAGTTACACAACGCGGAGTAGTCGTTGCACAGTTTGCGGATGACACCGCCTTCCGGACGGTTCATCGGAACAGCGGAACAGCCTGCCTCATTATATCCAAAACCCTACGGAACTTTTCCAACTGGGCGAACCGGTAGAGAGTCTCCGTCAATCCCTCCAAAACCCAAACAATCCTCTTCTGACATCCTAGCTACGCTGAAGATAAGATCCCAAAGCTTGCCTCCAGCAATGTTTTCCTCACCCTAAACCAAGAAAGACTCACACTCCAAGATGAAGTCACCCTCAATTGGCTACCCGATGTAAAAAGAACACTCAATAGAATTAGAAACCATGCAAACCTACCGGGCGCCCTCCAGGGTAGAATTAGAGGTTGTTACCCTAAAACGCTTCAACGCACCTACAGAACATAGATCCGCCCTGTTATGGATTTCCTAGCACCCATATACACCAATATAAACCCCAATCACCTTTCCTCTATCGCCTCCTGTGAACGCCGATTTTTAGACGCATAAAAAGGTTACCCCTCAGGTACCCTAGTGGGCATCCAAACAATACAGAAAAACTTGGCGAATAAAGGAACTTTCGGCGATACTATCTTAACCAAAGAAATCCTTACCACTCCCTACAACTACCGTTTTCCCCAATTCCCACGAAGAAAACCTAAATTAAAATTCAAGCATTTCCCCGCGATCCTTACATAACTCCTTGACGACCTCCCCGATCACACATTAAGCACGCTACACCCCCCTAAACAACACGAATACTTAAACCAATTAACACATTATTCAATATTCAAATAAACGTAAACCTTTTTTGTTTTTTTTTTGCACCAAAAATAACCACACCTCATGATTATAACTATACAACACCAACAAGAATGGATTGACCAGGGCTGAAGAGGAGAAGGACTCTTGAACAGTCTACGCCAAGGATATAAGCAAATACTAAGTAAAATACTAATACGTAATAAATTATGATATAAATTTGCTTATATTTAAGGGGTCAAACTTGAGGAATTATTCTAAAAATTAATTTATTCAAAAATCTCTTCAAGCATTTTTTTTTTGTTTTTTTATATTTTGTAGGCAACCAGCCACTCTTATGAATGCAACTAACTTGCTTCTTCTAAAGCTACTAGTATAGGAGATATGAATTTTCAAATGTTTAATATTGATATTGTTTTAATTTTTTAACTATTTTGGTTACAAACTTGGGATTTGAAAATAAACTTTGTTATTTGCGCTAATGAACTGATATTATCCTGATGAAAACACTACTTCCGGTTTTTCCGGAAATTGAAAACATTCCTCATATTGCTGATACACATATTCTTACTTTATTTGAAAGGCAGCGGAATTTGCTTTAAAATGATATGAAACAGTCCATAGTTATCTTGAAAGATAAGCGAGGTATTTATTTTTAACTTACAACCTACATATACATACAGGGTGGCGCATTAGTGTGACAAAGTCCCATATCTCCTTTATTTAAAGAGATACAAAAAAAATTAAATACAAAAGTTGTAAGATATGTTCTGGTGCACATTCCAAAAATATTTTCAATTATACAGGGTAGATCATAAAAGCTTAGAAGTAATTTTAAATTTTTTTTTAAATAGAAATCCCTGTATATTACTACATATTTAGACACATTTTATGTATAATGTCCTATACCCAAGTCTAACCGTTTTGACAAATTTCAAATTTTTGTCAAAAATGACATTTGCAGGCCAAAACATAGGTGGAAATCTTTTCTAAACGAAGCCTTTATCAATTAGTTATGGTTGGTTTCCTTGGAAATGGGACCTACTCTAATGGGCTGTATTGATATTTTTGTAATACATTCATACAGGGTGATCAAAATGGACAATAAAAAGTAGATTCAAAAACCTATAAAGTCATTTTTTAAATGGAAACCCCTGTTTTTTAATTCTATCTTATTTAGCATTAAAAATAAGGGTGACTTTGTATAAGAGTGTATATTCCAAAAATTGTAGTTTTGAAATAATGACAATTTAACATTTTTTATTGTAAAAGGCTATACGGCTTTCAAGTTTTGTTGTTAGTTGGTCGTGACGGCGAGGCGTGGCATATAAAATAATAGAGATCATCATTATTTATTGTCAGTTGATAATTTGTGTGATGCATTAGCGTATTTTATAGCAAATTGATTTAAAACTTGAATTAAAATTGTAAATAATGAATTTTTCGCAAGCGAGATGGTTGATATGATTTTTATTTTGGGAGCTAGTGATAAGAATACGCTCTTAGCAAGAAGACTGTATCAACAACGGTTTCAGAGAGACGGCAACCTGAAAGAAGGGCATTTGAAAAGCTTTTGGAGCGTTTTAAAAGAACTGGTAATGTGTTAAATGAGAAAAACGTGCACAAACTGAGGAAAATCAATTAAATGTACTATTAACAGTTACCGAAAATCCATATATTGGACAACGACCCATTTCTCAGCAGGTTGGTGTTGAACAACGTACGGTACAGCGGATATTGAAGTCTCAAAAAATGCACCGCTATCGCATTCAACTACTTCAATAGTTGGTTCCTGAAGATGATCAAAGACGACTGGAATTTTGTCAATGGGCTCAAAACAAAATAAACCAACAAGGAAATTTTGTTCATTTGATTTTATTAACACATGAGGCCACATTTCACAGAAACGGAAGTGTAAACAGACACAATTTTCATTACTATTCTACCGAAAATCCACATTTTGTAAGATATACTTCTCAAACTAGATGGTCTTTAAATGTTTGGGGAGGTGTTGTCGGTAATCATGTAATTAGACCATATTTTTTTGATTAACGAGTAACAGGGAACGTATATTTAGACTTTCTGCAAAACCATCTACCTAATTTGCTGCATCAAGTGCCACAGGATACGCATCAAGAAATGTAGTTTCTTCATGATGGGGCCCCAGTACATCATACAGGTCCGATAATAACTTTTTTAAATGCTAGATATCCAGAATGTTGGATTGGGAGGAGGGCCTGTTTTGGCCTGCTAGATCCCCAGATCTTACTAAAATGGACTTAGCATATGGGGTACGTCAAAGAGCAGGTTTATAAAATACCGCCTACAACAAAGGAAGACATGAAGATTAGGATTAGAAACTGTTTTCAAAACATTAGTTTGAAATGTGTAGAAATTTAAGCAGCGAATTTGAGAGACGTATTGCATTGTGTATTCAAGAAAGAGGCGGACATTTCGAACAACTTATTAGGTAGTACATATTTGACGTGTTTCTAGTACTTTTATCTGTATAATTAGTTACAGGTTTAGTTACATTAGAGGTTAAGTTTATGATTAGGATTAGAATATAATTTGTTGAATCAAAAAATATTGTCTTTACTTTAAGTTCGTTTAATAAAATAATTATTTATATGGGTTCAATAAATTGTAATATTTCGATCTGAAGTGCTCGATTTTTTTGTTTTGCCGCGCCCGCCGTCACGGCCAACTAACAACAAAACTTGAAAGCCGTATTGCCTTTTACAATAAAAATGTTAAATTGTCATTATTTCAAAAACTACAATTTTTGGAATATACACTCTTATAAAAGTCACCCTTATTTTTAATGCTAAATAAGATAGAATTAAAAAATAGGGGTTTCCATTTAAAAATATTTTATTGTCCATTTTGATCACCCGTTTTTAAGGCATTAAAAATCATAAATTAATTTTTGAAAATTTTTCTATGGGCAGATTTAAAACAAAAATTGTCCATTTGGTGGACGCTGGATCTTGATTAGGTCAAAATTTACAGACTCTATTAAAATAAGTCGCCTAAGACTTTTGATAATTAAATCAAAATAAAATACTAAAGTGTTTTTTTAATTTTATTTAATTGCACAATAATACTAATAACAAATCAAAGGAAACATGGTAGTTATAAAAACAATTACGATCTGCTGTGATACAAATAAACTTTACATCTTTCAGAAAAGAATTTAGTTTTTTTTACAATCCTGTGTTTGCATCTCATAAATGCTTTATTTGAATTAATTTAGGCAAGTGTTGTATGGCATGACGAGAAGAATTTGGCATCGCCCTGGGTAATGAGACATATCCTTGAGGTTATTTCTTGTGGTTAACCGTAATTGCAGAGTTGAGTTTTCATCATTTTCATTATGATTAACAGCCAGAAATGAGTTTGCAACTTGAAGTTTAAGGTCAAGAAATGTTAAAATCTCCTTTGGTGTATCGCCTAACTTTTTACGATCCTCACGGTACAAAATCCATGAGTTAGCTATTGCCAAATCGATAAGATGCAAGGTCGTTTTAATAGTCCATTTTTTGTTCTAGCAGACATTCTACAATAGCTAATCATTCGATCAATCAGATCAATACCGCCCATGGAATCATTGTAACATTTTATGATATTGGGATACTTGAACATACTTAGAGTCTTTCTTAGACCATCTCTTGCAATAATCCATTGGTTCATTACCTAGCCCCGTTGACGCTATAAAAATTTGTTTTTGATCAAACTACTGAACAATATTTATTTTGCCATCGTTTCGAACCGTCTGTTCTGTAAAATCCTAAAATTTTTTACAATTTTTCTGATGTTAAATGCACTGCTGCAGGTATCCTAGACTTCATTATTGTGCTTGTGCAAACAATACTTTTGTTCAACAAATATTCCAGAAGCGGAATTGTCGTGAAAACGATCAATGAAAACCCCAGTACCAGTGTTTAACAATTTGGTTAAACGAATCACGGCCGATGGTACTCCTAGGTCTACATCACAGTTTTCGAGTAATACCTTTTCCTGATAGATTTCAAAACCTAACACCAATCCCTGTGGAGTGGCACACAAAGTTTTTAAACCTTCAGGGTTTGGTTTGCTTACAAATGGTTTAAACATACACTGTAAAGATCATCTGCTCATCAATAGCTACTATCAAGTGACGTTGTAGAGACAAACAGCCATCTCTTATTTTCTTTGCAAGTGGTCTAATTTTCCACAGTTTTTTTAGAAGTTTTCGGCACATCATTATCTACAACGACTCTCAAATGGCTTCTAATTGACAAGAATCTTTTTCTAGTCATACTACCAGAGATACGCTCTACACAGTGGTACTGGCCCAATACATTTTATCTGAGAAATTTCAGACAGGACATCAAGATGGAAATCCCAAGGAATTTCCTAACTTCATCAACTGTCAAGTTCATGAGTTTATCATGGTCCAAAGAATATTTTAAATTAGTACAGGCACACATATTTTCCACATCAGAATCATTAAGATACATAGCAATGTAGTCTGACACTTTCCAATTTTTTCATTCAAAACTCATCGTAAGTCTCCGGTGCATCGAAATGCGGTGCACTAAATCTTAAATGAAACAAAATAAAATCATACAATACAAATAGAACAAGGTTTAGTGTGTACCTGTCAACTTTTTTCCAAGTGTTTCGTCCATAACAAGCTTTTAAATTAATTAATGGAATATTAAATTCGGATCAGAATCATCACTTGACTCATCTAATGTTTCCTCTTCAGGTTGCACTTCAGCATCTTCTCCAATGCAAATTCTTCAACACAAGATTCAAAAATGTTTGGTTTTCATCGTCTGAATTGCCATCGTAACCTTCAATATCAAATTTTAAACATGCTAATAATTTGTCATCATCTTCTCCAAATTGTAAGTGTGCTTTACTTCCAAATATTGCTAAAATTAAAAAATACATAAAAATAATGTGAAAAAAATGTTGTGAAGAGGATCATGTCTATCTAAATGCACGTAAAATAGTTTTCGTTGTAAGAATGTAAATTATTATAAATTTTAAATCAAACTGAGTCACAGAAGTAATATAAACCTTTTCTATCCATCAACAATCATTTTGGCTTTAGTTTTAACAAAATACATCAAAACTTACCATCAATCCTCGCTCTACCAAAGGCACTCATATTTGTTTCACTTTAACAGCTGACTGAATACTATTTAATGCTTCAACTTGCGTACTACACTGATAGATGGCACCTATATGCGTCCACTTTATTGGACTGTAGAGTCTCAAAACCATCAGAAACTAATTTGAAATATTACCAAAGTTCAAGGTGTCTATTTAAATGGACACTGGATCCCAGGAGGATATATAAATAAAAAAAACATTCCGACGAATTGATAATTTTTATAATTTATTTTGATGCTTTTTGGTGAAATCTGAAAATGCTTCATAGCATCGAGACAAATACCCTCTTGAATAAAATCTCTGAACAATTTGAACGTAGACAGAATAAGTATACATTCGTAAGAAAAAAATAAAAGAATATGATAAATTGATGTACATGAAAACATTGCTGATAAATTTTATTTAAAATAATAAGAAAAAAAATAAAGAGCAACAATTAATCATTTTTCTAGATAATGCAATGTATTGACGAAGTAACGTAAATCATTTCTTTTATTCTTTGCCACAAAAGCAGGTAAAGCTCTTTTTTAGATAGACGCTACTACAGTGACTCTATTATTATAGAGACTAGCGTCTACGTATATCGGAAGCGAAATGATTCGCGCCCGCGTATTAATATCTTTTGAGTTTTTAGATGTTCTA
Organism: Vesta saturnalis; assembly: GCA_036346205.1. NCBI lineage: Eukaryota > Metazoa > Arthropoda > Insecta > Coleoptera > Lampyridae > Vesta > Vesta saturnalis. The sequence continues at coordinate 809,580 of JARFJB010002048.1, forward strand.
CTGTTTTGAACTATCAGCTGTCGGCGCTGTCAGTTATAAACGCCTGTAAACTTGGTAATGTTC
>JARFJB010002049.1:0-25000 GCA_036346205.1 Vesta saturnalis
TAATAAAATACTTATCTTTTTGAGATTTTTAATGGTGTACTTTAAATTATACAATCTAAACGTTTCGATAACACTTACAGTTATCTTCGTCAGTAGTAATGTTTGTTAAAATTGTTAAAGATGTAGTAAATAATTGTGTCAAATTTAAAAATTAAAACATAAACATAAGCCTGCTATTAGTATAACAGTTTGGGAAACATAAAGCCAACTATAAATTTTTTTTTTTAGTAAAGTATAGGTCATAAAATTAAATATTATTAAACTGCCTCAAAGATGACAAACCAGAACACTCTCTACGACGAAAGCTAACAATGAAATTTGCCAGCCAAAAAAACACATTTAACAAAATTTAATCGAGTTATGATGTAAGTGTAAAGTTGTGAAAAACTTCAATTTTAAAATGATAGAAGCGTTCACAAATCCAAACATTACATCAAATAAAATAACCCAGTTAAATCTAACAAAGAGATATCTTTATCAATAATTGGAAATGTTATTAACAATGAAAAGCACAATGCAGGACGTTCTTTGTAATTTTTAATTTCAATTTAATTTCAACTACTTATGTTAAATTATAGTGCTGTGGTAATTTAACATATAATTGGTAAAGCATTTGCTTCAAGGTCTAGGAAAAACAGCAAAAAACCTAGACATACCAAAAGTTGAAAACAAATTAAAATCAAGGCGTATCATTATGCTCTTTTTTAATTATAAGATGCCAAAACCTATTTAAACGGAGATTTTCTTCTTGTCTATTAAAATTATTCGGGTGTTTATATATTTCAATAGCTTCACGTTGCAAACTAACATAATAATGGGTTTGTCTTGACAATATTTTTATATTGTCAAATTGAATGTCATGATTTAGATTATTCAGGGCATGGTCAGCCACAGCAGACCTCTCTGGTTGACCCAATCTACAAAATCTCATATGTTCTTTGCGTCTTGTATCAAAGCTACGTTTTGTGGTCCCGATGTATACTTTTCCACATGAATAAGATAACCTTTAAAACTTTATAAGATTTAAACGTCATTCGGACATAGATTACTGATTTTGTTTTTACAATGTTGCCTGTTTTCGTTATAAACGTATAAAGAAGAGGTTGCATAGTTATCCTAAAAAATTTAAATTAAAATTATTTCACTTCTTTTAATTTAAGTTAGCTAGATTTCTATTAACTTCTGTCTCTCATGAAGTTTTAAACGTCTGTGTGACATAGATTATTGCTTATGCGTTTACAGTGTTGCCTATTTTCGTAATGAACGTCTTATAAAAGAGGTTGCATAATTATCCTAAAAAAAATGTTATTAAACTTATTTCATTTCTTTTAATTTCCATTTTGTAGATTGGAACGTAGTGTGGTGTTTCAGACCAGATTTTTTTTCTTTAAGTGTGGCCTCCCCGATTTACGACTTACGGTAATATGGAAATCCACCCTAAGTATTAAAATTCTGTAACACTCTCACGACCCTTATATCTCACTGAGCAGTTGACACATTTTAATTATCTATTACGTCCGGTGCTAATTCCGTTTTCACCTGTAACAACAGTAGCTAATGCACTTGAGTAAATGACTAATAAAGATTTCAAATCAAATTTCAGTTAAGTAATAAATGTTGGGTTATAAATATGAAAAACCAAATAAAAGTTGGTGCATGTTCACAGATAATAATGTCCGCACAAATCAATACGAAAATGAATATATTTGTGAAATAACAATTTTTATTATAACAGTCAAGATATTTTACACCATTTATGAAACGAAGGTAACGCGTCATCGTGTCACAACTTTAACAAGAGAATCATACTGATGCTCCATTGAAATAAAATTTTCCTTCTTTCGGAATAATCAAATGCACCCATTTCCACAAGCACTCGAATTTTGATGTTTAGATTCAAAACGATAAAAACATATTATTTTCAAAAATGGATCTATTAATACACCAAACCTGTAGAGTTGTGAATTGAAAACTATTAAATTCTAAAGGGGTTCGTAATTATGTAGACTAAAGTGAAAATATCGAAATAGATCCAAAATTTAATTATTGAAACAAAAAAGATACCAACGTAACGTAAATATATTTACCAATAATAATACAACCTCAATACTTAAATTAAGGTAACGATAGACAAGAATTGGCACTTTACACATCCCTCTCAGTCACAAAAAAACGCATAAAAAAATGAATAAGAACCGGATGAATCCTAACCTAAGCCTTAAGTTATTCGAAGAGTTACGATCCAGATCGTGTTACTATCATCACTCATACATACGACAACCTTACTACATTTGCTGGCCCACAGACACACTAACAATCAAACTGTAGCAATATTAACCAAAAAGAGTATTAAACTCGAAGTCAAATCTTTGACGTCGAGGACTGACCAATATTCTTTCCATTCAAATCTTGGAGTTCATAAACGAGAGGACATAGTTTACAAGCAACATATGCAAACTTCTTAGAATACTGTGCACCCGCATCAGATAAAGTAAAATTTCTATCAATAAGACAAGATAACGAATGACCAAAAATTTTAACAGTAAATTAAAGTCTATTATCAAACGGAAGAGAGGGACATGTTGGAGCAACTGTAGTTCTACATGAAGACATGAAAGAGTTAACTGTTAAAAGTCAATTATTCACTCATCAACAGGAACTGAACCTTGAAACTTATTTCTAGAATGTTCGATATTTTCAGATATGTGTCGTTTGGGTTTAAATAAGGTCTTCACAGAGGAAATTATTCGTTGTTGCTTGTGTGTTGTTTGTCTGAATCGGTAGGTTTTCGATCGGTTCTCATAGTTCGTAGATTGGTTTTCGGTACCGCACCTGTAGGGTTTGGAGCTGAACGAGAAATAAAAGGAACGCAATTTTTTTGAATTTCAACTAACAAGAATTACTGTAACTACCTTTTCTGTCACACTTAAAACAAAAAGTTTGCCGAGGCTCAGAACATTCACGATGAAAGTGTCCTTTCCTATTACAATTCCAACATGTATTGGACGAAATAACTTGAACTTCGCTAACTGTATTAGAAGTAGATAAACAAGCTAAATCAGCTTCTAAAAGACTAACACATTTTCTAGGAGGTAACTTATAACTGCTCTACTTACTTAGGGGTAGGTAATATTTTAAAAAGTGCCTGAACTGCAATAATAAATAAATTACTTCAAAAAAGCTATTCTTCACTTATCTCGTTTAGTGATCCCAACTATTTCCAGTGGAGTACATACGGGTATTACTGATTGGGCAAGAAATTCAAAATTTGATGATATATCAACAATAAATACAGCAAAATTTTAAATGACATAAATAGTCTGTATTTCTTGATTGTTAAACTACATCCATCTTAATTTTATTATTAAAAATGCCAATAATTAAATGGAATGTTTTTATTTCAATTTAGTTTTAATTTGACTGATGACGGAGAGATTATAATCTCAGAAACCTTATAATAAGTGCTGAAAATGTCTATTATTTTCTAAGCATAAATTTACTCTACGTTTAATATTTTCGAAGACGACGTTCACTATGGCATTCTGTAACTCCTCAATATTACTATGACAGAACATTGCCCATATAGTCCTGTTAATATTAAATATTAAATTTAAATATTTTATAGTAACAGTTCTAATAGCAATAATTGTAAGAGGATTAATAGCATTAAATCAAATCAGAATACGAAAAATTATAGCTTATTCATCAATTAACCACATAGGATGAACATAAGCGCTGCAATAATTTATTTACAAACAGCATTTTTAACCTATTCAATTTTAACGATCAACGTAATTTTAACTTTAAATTTTAAAAAAATTTATTTTATTAATCAATTAATTCAAAAATTAAATTTTTATCCAATAATTAAAATAATATCTATCATCAATTTTCTGTCATTAGCAGGAATCCCACCATTTTTAGGATTTTTACCTAAATGATTAACTATTCAAATCATAATTCAAAAGTCTATAATTATTATACCAGTGACCATAATCATCTTCACAATAATAATAATTCTATATATCCGCATATCTATTTAAATCAAATTCAACAAATTGGATTATTAATCTTAAGCCAAACATGTTACAAAATTATAATCATTAATTCAATTTTACTAGTAAGACTCAATGTGCCTTGAGTAAGACAGATTTTACTTAAATTACAGTAACAATAAAACAAATAAAACGACAAGAACGAGAGGAAGCAAATTATGACAGTTTATACATACTCAGTTATGCACGCTCATGACCTCAGCGGATAAATTTTTTGGTAAATAACTTACCCTTTCCAGTGTTAGAATAATTTTTGATAACAATATGACCATAGAGGAGTTACAAACCCTACAATCAATTTGGATCACGCTGTATATTAACCCCACTGTAATGGGAGAATTTTATTTGCATTCGGAAGATAACAATACGATAGAGGTAATTTCCGTTTGTCAATAACGTACCAATAAACGAACTGTAGACCATATATGTAGGGTAATTTTCTTGTCTTCCACATACCAATAATGGAAAAACTACAAACGCGGGCGTACTAAGAGCAAGCGGTAATGATACAAAGGTATTCCCATTTTTTAAACCAAGACAAAATTGCGTATCATCCACGCCATTTTATGTAACTTCATGACGTCACCACCTTGCCTTTGCAAGTACAAAATTCATTAAAATTTCGGCTTTTTCTTAACACAAGTGGTTTCCTTAATGTGGAGGCGTACCCTTGCACCCTATTAAATATAATATTTACAAAAATGTAATTAGACGCCTTGCATACCTTATACAAGGGAAGCAAAACTTAAAAAAGATAACGTACTGAACTGGACGGCAGAAGAAACGGAAAGGAAACGAATTACGCTATTCTATTCGCATTTACGTACAAAACAACCAAAATAGATGTTACTAAATATACACAGGGATTCGTTATTATGTAGACCAGGGTTCAAAGTGTGGCGGCCAAATGTGGACCTGAACAGGTTAAATAACTATCGTGCAAAGCACTCAGGAACATAGGAGGATGGATAGAGGATAATGAATTGCCAATAGATGCCATGAACAGCTACCTTAAATTTTCTCATCATAAGTGAGAGGAAAACAGGAACTAGAAATCATTCCAGAGTTTAGAAGCCGTGTAGAAAAATGTGGATTGCGCCCGTTTGGTACGACAAGTGGAGATTTGTACGCATACTGATGATGTGAATGAGCGAACGAGTGTTTCTCGCAAAGATAGCCGGAGATGGTATCAAAGACTGTAATTCACCAGCACAATAGCCGTTGTAATAACGATAATACAAAGAAAGAACTGAAACCATCCTTCTATGCTCAAGGGACTGTATGTGAGAAGTTAAGTACGGGTCATTTATAACTAATCGTTCTTTTGAATACGATCAACGATATCGAGAGCGTATTAGCACTAACCAAAGGTGAGAATTATATTCAGATGTGGCCGAATTTGGGCCTTATACAGCAGAAGGAGTTGTCGAGAGGTAAAGTACTGCGTAGATCTGTACAAAGGCCTATTTTACGAGCAGCTGTTTTGGTAGCTGACAGAAGATGGTCAACCCATGAGATTTGAAGATACAGTCATACCCAACAGAGTAATAGTGTCTGAAAACTTAAGAACTGAGCCATTCATACTTACAACAGGAAATGATCGATCTTTTTGGCGACATAATGCAACACTGAGTCTTGTTAGCATTAAATTTAACTAGGTTATTGCTTCCATTCGAGAATACGTTGAATGTCTGTGTTGATTGAATTTGCCATTTCAGCTTTAATTTCTTGATTTAACATAGAAGGTGGATTATCACTATGAGTAGACTGAGATGAACTACAGTGAAGAGTGCTATCGTCAGCAAAGCAATGGATGTTAGTTGTTGAAGAAATAAGGTCGTTCATGTACAGCAGAAAAGTGTAGGCGCTATAACGGATCTGTGGTACGCCCGCGTTAATGCTAACTTCTTTTGAAAAAAGCCATCAACTACGACACGTATTCGTCTTTTATCAAGGAAACTAGAAACCCAGTTGATGAGCGTATCATTTAACCCAACGAGGTGAGTTTGGCCAGTAAAACACTTATGCAAACTTGGTCAAATGCCTTTGAGATATCTAAAGCGACTGCAACTGTTTCACCGGACTGCTCTACTGTATTGTTCCAAACTTGGGTCACATATGAAAGAAGATCGCCTGTTGAACGACTTTGCTAAACCCATATTGGTGGTCACTAAGGAGTTTGTTAGTTTCAAGAACGTGAGCAGTTGCTGATTGATGGCTTTTCCATGATTTTAGACAAAATGGAAGTGATGGCAATTGGTCTGTAATTTGAGGGATCGGTCTTATCACCTTTTTTGGGAATAGGTTGAACATTTGCTAACTTCCATGATGAAGGGAATTCCCCAGAAGATATAGAGATCATATAGAGCTTAGATAGGACTGGTACTAGTTCGGGGGAACATTTCTAAGTTTTAAGTCATTTAAATATGCATGAAGATATTTTGTATTGTAGAAAATGGAAGATAAAAATAAAAATTCAAAAAAGCGCAAAATAATACAAGAGAAACGAAAATTTCAGGAAAATGGGTTATTTTATGTTTTGTAATTGAACAAAAAAATCAAATTACGTGTCTTATATGCCAACAAAATGTGTCTGTTTTCAAAGAATACAATATAAAACGACACTACATACGCATCACAGTAATTATAATGATATTACTGGTAATGAAAGACAAATAAAATATGAATCCCTACGAAAGTCCTTTAGTGGTCAGAAATTAGTGTTTAAAAATCTTTTCAAACAAAATGAATCCTCCGTTTAGGCTAGCTATGTTATAGCGCAAGAAATTGCAAACATAGCTTTCACTTTTAGAAGGAGAATTTTTTAAAAATTGTATGTTGAAAGTTGTTGACATTGTGTGCCCAGATAAAAAGTCGTTATTCAATGATATTAGTTGCTCGAAAATGACCATTACTCGTAGAATTGGAGATATTGATGAGAATATTTTACATCAGTTACAAGAAATTTCAAAATTGTTTACTGCTTTTCCATTGCTTTGAACGAAAGTACCGATATCTGCGATTCGGCACAAGTGTTAATATTTATTCGTGGAGTTACTGAAAATTTTATGATGTTTAAAGAGTTATTGTCAATGGAAAGTTTAAAAGACCGTACAAGGGGAAGTGATATATTTTCCGCGGTAGAACATGCTTTTGATTCGAAAAATATTAATTGGGATAATTTGGTAAGAGTAACTACAGACTGTGCTCCATCTATGATGGGCCACAAACAAGGCTTTATACATTTTTTAAAAGACAAGTTGCAGAACTCTAACAATACCAATAAATTGCATCATTATCACTGTATTATTCATCAGGAAAATCTTATAGCTCAGGAAAATCAATAATGTCATGAATGATGTTATTAAGACAGTTAATTTTATCAAAAAGCATGCTCTCAATCGCAACCAATTTAAAACTCTTTTAGCAGAGTCTGAATCTCCATTTGGAGACGTTATATATTTTTCAGAGGTCAGATGGCTTTCAAGAGAACAAACATTAAAAAGGTTTTTCAGTTTAAGAAAAGAAATTATAGTATTTAACTGAACAAAATCGTGATGTTGCTTCATTACAAGATATTTAAAGTTTAGAATTATAAGTTTAGTTCCAGTTACATTTGTTTTTGTTAATAAATAATAGATTATTAGTTTTTAATACTTGTTGCTACAGTTATAGTTCTGTATTTACAATAACAGTGATTTTACTTTCGTGTTTAGTATACTAATAAAAAAAAAATAAGAAATAGTTAAATATATTTAAAACAAAAAAAAATGGTGGTTATTGTTTTGATTTTATTCCGTTTTTTTTTTTTGGCCCGCCGAAAATTTCGGTAATATTAAATTGGCCCGCCTAAGAAAAACTTTGGGAATCCCTGATGTAGACCAAAGTGAAAATATCGAAATACATTCCAAAATTTAATTATTGAAAGGAAAAAGATACCAACGTAGTGTAAATATATTTACCGGTAATAATACAACCTCAAAACTTAAATTAGGTAATGATAGGCAAGAATTGGCACGTTACAAATTTATAAATTTTACAAATAATGTTTTCAAGAAACTTACTTGTGCTTTTTTAAAATATTGTGAACGCCTCCATGCGATATACCTAAATTTTGTGATATCGTCCTAATACTTAATTACCGGCGTCAACTTCTGTGATCATTAGCCACACCTGATTGTACATTCTTGACAACTTTATATTTTGTCTGGAAGACCGTTGTCCTTTAAAAATATCAATATTTCCTTATCAGATATGTCGGCATTTTGTTTGGAACGAATTTTTTGGTGATCAACATATTTCGGACATTCCTTAAGAATGTGGTCAACTTTCAAAGCCTTATCACACTCAACACACTCGGGTTGCAAATCACCGCTCATTAAATAGCCGTAGGTCAGCTTTGTGTGACCCGATCTAGATCTACATATGACCACTTGCTCTTTTCGAGTAAGGTTGTTACTATACGTCGAGTGTCCAACGAGAGGTTGAAATGTTCGCAGATATGTATGGTGCCTCTCCCATGCGGCTTGAAACAGTCTTCTGATATTTTCTTTGCAATATATTTTAACGTCGCTTAGATTGCAGATGTTAGCAACCTCAGCGTCGAGTCCTAGAACTGCCTCTTTGGCTAAAGCGTCAACTTCCTCGTTGCCTGTGATGCCAACATGACTGGGGACCCACATGAATATGATAATTGTTTTAAAAGTCTGCTTGATATAAGTATGTCTGATATAATTCTGTCCTCAGTGAACGCTGTTTGTATAGCCGACAGAACTGACAACGAGTCTATGCATATCAAAAATTTGTCATTCTTCCCCGCAATGCATATTTTAAGCGCTGTTAATATAGCAAATGCTTCGCAGAAGAAGATAGAGGCTTCGCTAGAAAATGTAGGTTTCTTTCACCATGCTTAACAGCACATCCCGTCGCGTTCTGGGCCTTGGACCCATACACAGGTATTTATCTTATTTATTTGTCTTTTTTCAAGATTCAATAAAAAATTTCATCATTTTATAATTGTTAAATAATAAATGTTTTAATAATTTCAAAAATTAAAAAAAAACATGTAGGGGCATAATAATCAATGCATAGAATATTCAGGTGCAGAATAGGCAGAATATTAGGAGTAGGCCATTGAGAAAAAACAAATACCTAAAATCAAATTGTAAACAAATATTAAAATTTGACAGACAGTGTAATTTATGTTTGTTGCACAAGTCCTTAAAAGTACCTATAATGTCTTTTACAAACGATGAAGCTGTTGATATGATTGCGGTATATTTTGAATGTCTTCAAAATGCGGCATTGGCTAAAAGAATATATTCAGCTCGATATCCAGATCGGCGTCTACGCGATGCGAGAATTTTTTCGCGTTTAGTGCACAATTTGTGTAATACTGGAAGTTTTCGACCAAAGTTGTGAAGAGACTCGGCTAGAAGAATGGAAGACAATATTGTTAATGTCTTAGCATACGTGTCATTGAATCCCCACGTTAGTACGAGAGCAATGTCTCTCGCGTTGGATATGTCAAAAACTACTAGTCAAAACATTTTAAAGGATCATAGGTAAGTTCTTATGTCACTGAAGATACTACTTTGCATGTTTTACCATGTGTTTGTAATTTCAAATTTATGGAATGTACCCGTATCATATGGTTTTACATCAAGCCTTACATGATGAAGACTTTCATCGACGCATGGATTATTGTATGTTGGGCATGATCAGGGAAAATAAAAGATTTTTATCCAAAATTCTTTGGACGGATGAGGCCACTTTTAAAAGTGATGGAAACGTTAATTTGCATAATATGCATTATTGGTCCGACACCAATCCTCACTGGTTGAACGAGGTCCAACATCTAGGTCGTTGTAGTGTTAATGTGTGGTGGCATCCTGGACGGAACTATTATAGGCCTCTATTTCTTTGATGAACTACTAAATGGTGCCGCGTTTCTTGAGTGTTTGGTAAACCAATTGCCTATTTTATTAGAAGATTGCAATTACGGCAAAATATGTTTTTACAACTAGATGGTTGCCCAGCACATTTTTGAATAAATATGCGAGAACACTTAAATTTAATATATCACCAGAGGTGGATTGGACGAGGAAGTCTATTACCTTGGACACCCCGATCCCCAGACTTAACCTGTTTGGACTTTTACCTATGGGGTCGGTTAAAATATATTGTTTACGAAACTCCACCAATAACGAGAGACGACATGAAAGTACGAATTCGAGAGGCCATTCGCAGCCTGTCAAGAGCAGAACTTGAAGCTCCTGTAATATCCACGGATGAGCGGCTCCAACAATGCATGGAGGTCGATGGGAGACCATTCGACCATTTAATTAGTCATTAAGTAGGTAGTTGATGCCTACTTAATTCCTACTTAAGTATTCATTATTGCACAATCGGTCCTTTTTAAAGCCATAAATAAAATTAATAAAAAGGATTTCGCAAATTCGGAATAATGCCTTTCAAAAATAAATATTATCATATTATTACATTTAATTTTTGAAATTATGAAAATTTTTATTATTTAAAAATTATAAAATGATAAAATTTTTTATTGAATTTTGAAAAAAGACAAATAAATAAGAATAAATGCCGGTGTTATCGACTCTTTCAAATTTTATAGCAACTAAATCGTCTTTCTTCGATATTTTAGGGTAGTAATAAGATTTCGAGATGCGGTTTCACTAACCTGTTTAGGGATGATTTCATCTCATTTTTATGAAGAAAAAGTCACATTGTTGCATTTAATTTTTTAGAGTTTTGCAATTTTCTGATATTATATCAAAAAACGCGCTCTAGCGGCATCACTAAAAATTAGACATATTACGGGAAAGATGGATTTAATGGAACAATAAATGCTCTTTCCAACGAAACTAAGTTTATTAAAATCAGTTCAGTCGTTTAGGAGTTACAGCTGTTTATTCAAAAAATCACTGAATTACCCCCCCTCCTTATTTTAATAGATACGTCAAACAAAAATTACTCGAATAAAGCTGAGCTGTAAAAATCATATAATTATTTGGGACATTTATTAGGTGGATTTCAGTAAAAAATCACTTTAAAAGTTAAGGATGGCGGTTACGACCCCTGGCGGTCATCTTGCAAATTTGAAAATATTTTCCTCGGTCTTTTTTTGGCCACTTTAGTAATCAAATTTTTACCGCAACTCTCTACGACGCATTTTCAGTTTCAGAGAAACAGCACTTTGCATTCTTATCTGGCCATCCGGTACATAGGACGATGAATGTTACGGTAGCACGTAAACGTTGTGCTAATCGCACAAAAACTCGACGCTCGTATCTCCGTCTGTTGGGGTATCGCGTATGATAAATTCGCGCTGCAACAGTTACATTTTGCATGCATTCAAAATGTGTGGCAAGCATATCTAATGCTTGTTCATTGGAAATTGGAATTTTTCTTTTCATATCCTATTTATTAATTTTAAGGGTAATATAAGTTTATAACTCAAATTGCCTGTTACAGTTCAACCAAGCAAACAAAAACCCTGAGAGGGCGTACCTGAGGGAGCTGTTTTTCAACAGGTACATTCCATACAAAAAGTATTAAGGTGGCAAATTTAAATCAAATGTATGGATTGCTTATTCAAAATTCTGTGAACAAATTTATTTATTTTATGTTAGGTACGTACATCAAATGAATGAATTAATTACCAAAAACATTTAAGTATTTATTGTTTAAGTACAAATAAGATGGTTTTGAAGTTGTAACATTTTCTACAAATAATTTACACAATTTTTAGTTTTTGTAAACATTTGTAAAATACTTGAAAAAACATGATTCGGATCTCATTTGAATATAAAGTGACTAATAAACTACAATGATTCTTCTACAGAACTTTCTTCCTCTTTATCTGATTAACTTGTATTTACTTGAAATGACAACCTTTCTACAGTTTCATCATAAGTGTAAATAATATAATAGCATTTAAAACATTCAGATAAATAAAGTGTAATGTTATTCACAATAGAAACAAAACACATATAGATAATTAAAATTTAAAATAACGTCCAAGATTTTATGTAAAAATAAGCACATATTGTTTATTATTATTATTGATTTATAACTTGTAACTACAAAATTAAAAATGGTTTTCTATGAGCTATCAAATTCATCAACTTCTTCCTCACTGCTTTCATCTGACGATCCAGTGTTTACCATAAAAGATAAAGTTTCAATTGTTTCGTCAAGTAGTTCATCACGTTGCCACATTTCTTCGGCTATGTGATTAACATGCCTGCATTGCTTGTCCCAGTCAGATGCATTTATTTCTGCAAAAGCATTTCGCACTAAGTTCTCAATATTACTTCCACTTTGAGAAACGTTATTCATTGCCGCCTTATGCTTTACTAAGCTCCACATAAATTCAATCGGATTGAGTTCACAATGATAAGGAGGCAAACGAAGTACACTGTGTCCATGTTTTTTAAGTAATTCATCAACATAGTAAGTTTTATTATGCTTAAATTGCTTTACTACTCCAACAGTTCAACTTTTCGCATGGTGTATGTTGTCGATACTCCATTACTTGAATTTTCAGCTGTTGCAGCTTCATTTCTAATATAAAGAAATACGTCATTTAGAAATTACGTTTAAGGTTTACAAACTACGTACCTACCTAATTTTTTTTATAAAACTAATCGATTTTCCTGTTGCCGCAGCAGCTAGCTCAGTAGCCTTGTCCAAACACGATTAGCTTTTTGTTTATCGAAAAATTCCGCAATTGCTTTAATGATGTTCCGGGCTTCGGAATGAACACTCTTCTTTGACTTACTAGCCATTACGAATAAAACCTGAAAAATTCGAAATATTGAAAATCAACATGATGTGATATTTTAAAACTTGTCATGCTCATTTAATTTAAGTGCAGCTACGTATTTCAAAATCGTACACTACTCTAAATATTGAAAAATCGATATTTAAAAAAGCATGCTTACTGTTTTAAGGTTATGAACGCTATAATCGTTTTATTATTTAAAGCTTTATATTCAAAGATACATGTGCACAATACATACCGTTTCTCTCACAAATCAGTAAAAAGAGCGTTGAAAAAGACTTTTTATAAAGACTAATCGACAATAAATACTCAAGAAACACGAAAATAACCTGCCAATGCAAAATGCATATGACAAATGTCAATTGTTTGCGTTTGGGAATGTACGGTCGGAGACTTCTTAATGGTAATTGGACGAACGTTTTAGCGCTATAAATTTTTTAATTTAGTTCACATATTTTCCGGGGTTTTTGTTTGCTTGGTAGAGCTGTATGTGACCACATTTTTAACTACGTTTTTGGTTCTATAAGAGCTATTGACATAATTTTTTTCTTGAAATATCCTATAATTAATTTTCCTTCCAATAGCAGTGAAAAAAATACTTGGTATCATTTGAATTTTTTTAGAAGAGTCGATCGTTTTATTCCTTTAACAGTTTGGGCCCTCTATTAGTAGACGGAGATAATAAATTCTTGTAGTTTTGGATTTGTTTCGTAATATCACGTATTCCCTTAACATCGAAACCAATCTTGACAAATTCAAGCAATCCGTTTCGAAGTTACACGAGTTTTTCATGTAACACGTTGTGTCGTTCCAACTCCCTTTATTTTGACACCAATCGTAAAAATTCATGAGACAAACTTTTACATATTGATCACTAGTTTACAATGGATATATTTTTTAAATATATTACTAAGGAAAATTGACCAAAAAATGCGAATTTCGATTTTCTCTTGGCTACATTTATTATCAGATTTTTTATTTCACTGCTCAATCTCAAGTAGTTTCTGCGAGAAGGTACAAACTAGAAATAAAAATAATACGAAATACATACATATATATTCAATTTCATTATAGTACATTTCTAACAAAAAATTTCAAATCAGTTATTATTAAACTAAAGCAATTCAACATTTGTGTGTGAGTCTGCTGTTATCAAATTTCGTTTATTAAATTTATTTAAAGGGTTAGTAAAGTTTTTCGCTACAAATAGTAATAATAACAAACATAATACGACAATGATTATAACAAAAAACGTGTTAACATTGTTTTGTAAATCGGAAGAAAGTGTTATTACTTGATGGTTATTGTTAATTAATTTTTCGGTCTTTGGTGCATCGTTTATCGTTTCTAGCTTATTATTCAAAACAAAATTTTTCTGAAAAAATTTATAAAAGGATGAATTCGTAAAGTCCACATTAAAAAATTGTTTTAGAGCATTTAAGTTAGTGAATACTGTAGAAAAAGTGTTATCACTACTCCAGTCTTTATTTAAATATTTGTAAAATGAGCTATTTTCAAATTTACTATTAAAATAATTTTTGAGTTGCATTTTTTGTTCATTATTAACTTGCAAACTAAAATTTCTAAATGTATTTACAATATTGTTGAAAGAATTTTCAAATTTTCTTAAAAATGATTCCTCTTGCGTATGTAAGTTTGTGTAGTCTCTAAAATACTTGTAAAAAGAGGTATTAAAAAATTCTTTGTCAAAGAACTCATTAAATGGTTTCATATTAATCGCGTCATTACTACCTATATTAATAGTGGGTGTCACAAAATGATCGTTACTATGGCAAGCAATACCATGCACGTTAACAACCTTTCTCTCTGATCCATTAAAAACAGCAATATTATTATTTGTCATTTGAGAAAAAAAGGTTAACAATGATTTACAATCCCAAGGATTGTTATTAAAAGAAACAGTTTTCAGCCACTTCAGATGTAACAAAAGACCGTAGGGATCTAATGTTGTTATTAAGTTGTCGTGTAAAAGAAAATTCTCTAATAATGGTAACGTGTGAAGCGTACTTTCGTAAAGGTATGTTAACGTATTATTTGAAATATCCAAAGTTTCTAACCTGTTTAAACCAGAAAATGTTCCGTATTCAATCTCTGATATTTGGTTACCGGAAATATTTAACGTTTTTAAAGCGATTAAGTAATTAAAGCAGCCAACAGGAAGATATCTAATCTGATTATCGTTCAGAAATAAGTAATTTAATTTTGTAAGATTTTCAAACATGTCTTCATGTAGTACTTCGATTATGTTTTGACTTAAATCAAGAGTGACTAACTCTTCAAAGCTTTGAAATATATTAAAATTGATTTCTGATAATTTATTTTTACTTGCACCAAAGTAGCTTAACTGTTTACCAAGTACCGTTATGTTTGATATACTATTATCATTTAAGCTAAGATTACTTAAGCGACTGAAATTAAAAAAGCATAACTTAATGTTATTGTGATCTAAATTTAAAGCATTAATATTTTCAGGAAAATTAGTAGTGTTTATTCTTGTTAAATTGTTAAAAGATAAATTTAACTGAAAATTTTCACTTAACGAGAGATCACTGTATTGCGAAGAATTACTAAATACATTTTCTGCAAAATCAAAAATAATATTATGTGATAAATCTATGATTTTAATAAATTTTAGAAGTGGGAATGTGGCATCTGATAGAACTTTAAGCTCATTGTGATTTAGTAGAAGTTCTTGTAACTTAACTAACCCAATAAAAGCGTTATTTTCAATAACGTGGATGTGATTGTTGGACATATTTAAAGTAACTAAAGCTGATAAAGAGTTTAATGTTCCTCGATTTATTTCGTGAGGTTATTATCTCCCAAGTGTAGTACTTCTAATTGTGATAATCCATTGAACCCACCAGGTTGAATTTCATTGACGTTAGTTGAATTCATGTACAGACGAGTAATGCTTCCCAAGTTGTTGAATAGAGACACAAAAATTATAGGTACGTAACTGTTGGCAAATTTTAAATAATTAAACTTCAAGAACTTTTCATATCCACTTATTTCAGATGCATCAGGATAGTCTATCACATCTTCTAAGTTCTGGTTTAATGTGAAGGACACGTTTAAACACAATGCATAGGAATCTGTAATTATAACTGAAATTCTACAGCAAACGGTACGTCCATAGGAGTTTCGGTAATTTGCATTAACTTCACGTTTGGTTAGCAATAATTTGCAATCTGCGTTTGATTCTTCAATCAGTAAGGAAATAACGGCGCTCAGGGCAATGCACATCAACCAATTCTGAAATTCACAATAATTAATATACAATTTACAAAAAAAAAATAAATAAATAAACGGTTAATTGCCAATATATAAAATTTTATAATACACTACCAAAAAAATTAACATTTATTAACATTTGCAATTTTCGTGTAACAGCTTTTAACGTATTTCTTCATAATATGATAATAACTAATCACTCCCCATTAGGGATGTGCGACTGCAAGTTTGAACAATCGATAATCGATTACCAAAAATTATCGATTTTTTTGATTAATCGATAATCATATAATTAACCAGATAATCGATTAATCATATAATCTCTTAATCAAGTAACTAGATAATCAAATAATCGATTAACCATATCATCGATGAATTAAACGACAGTTGCATGCATTAAAATATAATTGGTTCAAGTTAAATATATTCATGTATTTACTGCAAATAGAATGTAAAACAGTGAATTACAATATATAAACTAGAGGGCGGTGTGGACAGAAACCTTAAAGTGGAATAGGATCCGCGATTATAAGTTTGAGCAATCGATAATAGATTACAGATAATTACAAAATAATTGATAATCAAATGATGGATTAATGAAATTATCGATTAATCAAATGATGATTAATCAAAAAATCGATTAATCAAATAACCGATTATTTACACAAACTTATCAAACCCCAATTTATTGATCACTATTCATTATAATCGATTAATCTTTATTTTCACCCAGCCCTACTCACATTGGGCACTATTTTCAGAAGTGTGACTAACAAGGCAGTAATATATTGAGAACTCGAACCACCACTTTGGTAGTTCTAAATTTAAATGTAATTATAATTTACTGTGTACTAATAATTGTTTTAACTTGTCAAATAAAAGAAGAAATAAACAAACCTGATTGTTATTTTTAGCAAGATCCATACTTATTTCTAATATGAAGTACTGATATAATTATATTATTTAGATTGCAATATGAAACAACTTACTTCATAATTATGTAAAACAGCACTAATTATGATTCTTATAAACAACCCTCAATACTGTATATTTTACTGTTAGTTGTTTCAGTTTATTTTTGATTCAAATCACTTTATTAGGATTGTATAAATAATCTTTGTCGTCCATCTGTATAAGTTTTGCTTTTTATGGTTATTCAAATCTATTTATTCTATATAAAAATTTACTTAATATTTGACTAATTTTATTCGATTAATTCAACTTGTGATAAATAATTAATGCATGTAATGACGCGAAATACTTTTTCCGCTCAAAGTAAACGACAAAATGTAGTGATAAATTACACTTATTCATCACCTAAAGAAGTATGTCAATTATGCTTCTGTTGTATTTATCTAAAGTCAAACAAAAAAACAAAATATTCCACTTCAAGATTAATTTCCTTACAATCTGAAATATTTGTTCTAAATTGTTTTATTTAAATTACTTTAAGTTCGTTCTATGAGAATATTTCCAAACTTAACAGAAAGAAAATAGAAAATAGAAAAAACATATTATTCTGAATTTTAATTTCCTTACAATATGAATTAAGTTTGATCTGCGTGTATATTTCCGAACTTAATTTTAAAATTATATTTGATCTTTATTGACCATCCAATTGAAATCACTGAGAAAAGCAGATATCATTAGAATTCCGATTTAAGTGTAACAAACCTCATAAATCTATTGATAACTTTTATGACGAATTGTTAACTATCTATTCCCTCCTAGCTATTGTCTTAAAACTAACAATAACAAAAAGTACAATTGTTAAGTTCCAATATTAAAAAGTTGAAAAATGTTTATAGGAATAACATAAAAGTCAAAATTCATATTAGTACTCAACCATTATCATCAATTCCATTTCTAAGATAGTATCTTACTTACATGTTTTATTCCAGTACGAGTCAATTCTTCTGACAAACTACTAGCACATCACTAATACTAAAATACCTCTTCAGAATTACTGGGTTAGGACTCGTAGGGCAAAAAAACGGTTTTATGAGCAACGTGATAACCAATCACATGAATAAACTTAATAATAATCACAATAATTATCAAGAACCTTAATAATAATTTTGAACAGTTATTTCAAAAAACAAAAAAGTTCCTAAACCAACACCCTGAGTTAATTGTAACAAAATCTGATAATGGTAATAACACTACAATTTTGGACAAAACTACCTATAATAAAAAATGAATCAACTGTTAGATAACCCTTTAACATATAAACTACTCAAACATAACCCAACAATATCTATCCAAAGTAATAATAACAAAATAGTCAAACAACTCTAACAACTAAATTTAATTAATGACATAGAACAGAAAGAATTGCTCATTTACAATAGTGTCTCAAAATATATGGTCTAATTAAAACACACAAGAAGATTTACCAATTAGACCATAGTGTCGAGCATTGGCTCTCCAACATATAAACTAGCTAAAGATATCACAAGTATCCTTAATAAATTGATCCCTAGTTTTAAGTATAATATAAAAAATTCAGAATCCTTAGTCAACAAACTAAAAATGCAAACCTACCACATAATTACACATTAATTTCACTAGATGTCCTTCCTTTTTCAAATGTAACGTTAGAATTAACTATCACATTAATTGACAAGTATTGGATCAAATATCTAAGTTCACGAATTTGAGTAATGAATTATTTAAAGATATAGTAACGTTTATATTTAATTCAAGTTATTTTCAATATGATAATAAATTCTATTCACAAACTTTTGATGTGCCATGAACCCTGCATCTCAGTTTTAATATAATATAGTGATGAATGACTTACTTACTACCATCATACCTACCTTAGTTTAACGTACCATTCCTGTATTGTTATGTAGGCGACATTATAACTGCTATCCCTATAGGTCAAGATAATTTGATAATTAAAAAATGTAATGAATATTACCATAGCCTAAAATTTACCATTGAACAAGAAAAAAACAATATTATTCCGTTTCTAGACTTATTACGGATTCGTAACAAGGATAATACTATAAGCATTGATTGGTATCAAAAACGTACAGCGTCTAATAGAATCATTAATTTTTATTCAAATCACCCTATATCCCAAAAAAATAAGTATTATTAAGTCATTGAAACATAAAGTGATCAAACTGAGCGATCAATCTAAACATAAAGATAATTTCGACAGAATAAAAAAGATTGCTAAATTAAATAATTATCCAAAGGAGCTTATTAATGGAATATTACACAAAGATAACAATAAACAAAACAGCAATAACGGAGAATCTGGAGACCAAGCTTGCACTTACAAAAAACTAATTAATATACCGAAACTTAGCAACCAACTGAAAATCATTTTTGAAAATAACAACAATAATATTGTTCTATAAAACAAAAAACAGTCTATTTTCCAAACTTAAAGACAACACACCAAAATTTTATAACTCTAATCTAGTTTACCAGGTTAATTGTAAAGAGTGTGATAAATGTTACATTGGACAAACAAAACAATACTTAATTAATAGAATTAACAACCATAAAAATGATTGTAAACCACAACCTAATTAGCAAAAGTAACAAAACGGCATTAACTACACATGCTAGCGTTAACCTTCATCAATTTGACTTTGATAATGTGAATATATTGGATAGAGAAGATAATTTTTCTAAAAGGCTCATCTCGGAAATGTTACATATTCAATCTAATGAAAAAAGTATCAATTTCAGGACAGACGTTAATAATATAAGTAACATTTATAAACACTTAATTGATTACAAAAAAAGGAAGAGGGGAAAAAACACTAAGTCTACTGTTGTTATTGGATTGCCATTATAATTGCTTAATGCTACGTACTCTAAATCTTCTTTAGATTAATTGAGCCATATAGATAAATGTGTGTGTATGATTAGATTTATTTCGGCCTTGTTATGTACTATAATAGAAACTAACGTATAAATTATTGTGTTGGAAAAATTCTGTATAGAAAATCAGTTCTAGCATGCGTACATGAATATTTAATAACATGTTATCATTGTGATAAGTAATTAGTGAACTAACTAATAAGCTGCGTTCTAAAAAAAATTTTTAATTTGTGAATTATATAATATAACTAATAGGTAAATTTTAACGTGATGTATTGGGGATTTGGTTTTAATAGTGTAATGTTACAGATTGGGTTACCAACCCCATAATAGAATAATTATGACGTGTACTACCGTTGTGGTATTATCATTTATTGGGTTTTTCTGAGGTAGGTGGCTCATTATTTTATCACGCCACAATTTTATGTGAACACTCTAGTTTCTTTGTAGCCTAAAGAAGTTTAAGTAATTAAATGAAACGTTGCTCATAAAACCGTTTTTTTGTCCTATGAGTCCTAACCCAGTAATTCTGAAGAGGTATTTTAATTAATTAAGGGCTGTCAATATCAAACATAGTATCACTAATACTGTAACCTTAAAAGTAATGGTGAGTGTATTTGATTTTCAATATATTATGATAACTTAAATTGATTTCTTCAACAATCAACCACTCTTTGTAGCTCGCGCCGATATCAATTTAAGATTCAAGTTTCCCCAAAAATTCTTATATACATGGACACTCCCCTTAGATGCTTCAAAGTACCTAATGATAAACAGGTAATATAGCTAATTTCATGTCAATAATGGAAGTTCACTTCCCCTTTGTCTATCTACGCGACAATATGTTAGAAATTTATGAATAACTCTTTTAATCGAACATGAAACTGTAATTGGATAATTTATATACAGTTTACACCCCTGAATACATTTAAACTAACCTGTTCGATCGAAATCGATAATAAACGTAATTTTCTATTGAAATTTTTAAATCACCTTCACAAGCAGTATCTTTTTACCAAATTTTCACAAAAATTAATTAGAAGACATAAGTTATATGTAAAACTAACATGTAATATTTACTAAGCAAAATGTAGGTTAACTTATTTTAATTTTTGCAATATTTTGATTGGCAAGTGCTGCCTCTATTCTTAACATTTCATTTTTATATCAAGGTTTAGCAGTAGCGGCTATTATTTCTATTTATGCTTCCTTTAAAATTATTTCTCAGTCTAAACGTTATTTTATCTACTTATATTGAATTTGAATATATGACTCATGCCATATTTACGAAAATGTTTTAACCCATTCGGAATTATTTTCAACCCCTTCCAGTGGGGTGCTTGATTCTCAATTTATAAATTTATATTATGAAATCCATTCATGTTTATGCAGATAATTATATCATTTGTAACTAAATGGTAACAAACTCGAACGTATTGTTAATAATTCACCTTTCTGTAGGCAACTAGTGTGCATTTCGTGCCATGTGCGCTGCATATCATAGCTGCATAAAACATAATTTACTTATTTAAAGAGAAGCCTTCACGATACTGAAAGGTATTAGAGCATCCATTTTTGCTCTATTAAATATTTTTTTATTAAAAATGCTGTAAATTTTACGGTGAGTTTATTGAAAGTTATTTTACAATGCAAACATTAGCATTATGGTATTTCCCATTTGTAATTAAAAATAGGTTGTGTAATAAAATTTGTTATTGTAGAAATTTTCTTTTAACTTTATTGTATAATGGTTTACTTGTTTATTTCATATTTAAAAACAACTTGGCGTCCGAGTATTTAACAATTCCGATTTTAAAGCGAACATATCTAGGTACATGTAAATATTTTTTGTCTAATAAGGCAAATCGATAACTTTATGAACCTGGCCCACTTTAATCTACGACTGAGCATAAGGCACAATATCTTCTAGTTATTAGCCAAACTGTTAAGTGGCTACAATTTGTAGCCATGTGTGAAGAAGTATACTTATAGAACCTTGAGGGTTTTACAAATTATGTATTACACTGTTTACCGTTGACTCCATAGCTATCTTTTAGGTTTTTAGATCCTAATTTGATTTTTGTGCTTGACGTGTGCTAGAATTAACAGACAACTGGGTTAAATTTGATTAAAGTGCAATCCTATCAAGAAGGAAATAAGCTGCAGCAAGAATTGTAGGGTTACCTTCACGGGGCCGCAAGCTTTTGGACAAATCATTCTTTCATCATTCAATTTGGTGTGATATTGCGCCGTTAAAATAATTGTTTGCTCTTTTTAGGAGTCATTATAAAGTTACATTGACACGGTTTTACAGCCGGGAACTTGTGCATAAATCAATGTCTCCTTATGCAGTAATTAGGAGCCAATTATCAGTGGCTAAGGTAAAATTTTGCGCCTCCACAGGTAATAAGTTATTCCAAAAATTATATCAACACGACTAACTTCAAAACCTTATGAATACATTAATCTTTTCTTGCGGCACCCCGTATGAGCGCTTCTTGTGAAATTAAACTGACAAGGCTAACTTTAGAGCCGTGAAATTGTCTATAAATCCATTTTTCCCAATGCAATAATTAGGCACCAATTATGTGCCGCTAACTCTGCACTTCCATAGGAGTTAGGTTACTGAAAACAAGACTAACTTCACATATATAAATTAGTCTTTTCTTGCACCATAAGAAGGCACCCATTATGCACCGCTTTGGGCCGTTAAAACTCAATTTTGCGCTCCTATAGGAAACAAATTATTGTAAAAATTACATCAACACGGCTAACTTCACAGCCGTAAACTTCAGCATTAAGAATTTTCTCTTATTTAGTAAGACGACAATTATGCCGCCGGTTTGCGCGGCTAAAATAAAACTTAGCGTACTAATCCACTTTGACCTAGATATTTTTAAGGTCATTGAAAGTTACGCGTGAGAGGTGATGTGGCGGGCGAAATTTCAAGGTCACCAAGTAATTCTTAGAACTTGGCCGTTTTTGTTGAAGAATAGCAGGTTGTCTATACTAAAAGACAGGTCAAGATTAAATGGTTCTTATATTGTCTAAATGCTGTTCAAGGTCAAGTAATACCAGGGTGATACTAACCCACCGTGCACGTACGCGTTTCCCGCGTCAAGGTTAATGTCGGGAGTGGGAACTATATTTTGGCAATTTTTGGGAATTGGCCCGGGTCAAACCCATTGATGTTTGTCGTCAAGGTCAAAGTTCATTGACCTTGTGGGAACTATATTATGGCAATTTTCGGCAGTTGTCCCGGGGCCAAACCCTTTACCGCCAAGGTCAAACGAATTTTGGGAATTGACCCGGTCTTTATTGCCGCCAAGGCAGTTGGCCAGGGCCAAATCCATTGATGTTTGCCGCCAATGTCAAGGTTCATTGACCTCGTGGCAACTATATTTTGGCAATCAGTCCGTGCCAAATTTTTTGGTGTTTGCCGACAAGGTCAAAGTTCATTAACCTTAATATAAGGATTCTGAATCAAATTTTGGCGGGTGTGTGTCACCAGTACTGGGAGGCTTTTATGGATACGTATGTAAAAGATGAAAACAATTTCCGTGAACTGATACGATATTTATATTTCCAAAAACAGACCGTACGCAGTGATAGCGGTGGGTGGCTTTAACGTCAAACTTTGAGTGTTTTTTCAGTTTATTCGGTTGAGAATGGTATTATTTGTATATGCGATATAAGCCGTATTGACAATCCCATTTCATTACCGTCACTGAATGATCCGGGAAACAGATACCTGTTTTTGGGAAACGGCATCTGTATTTGAGAAATAGAGACCTGATTTTGGGAAACAGATCCTGTCATTGGGAAAGAGACCCCTGTCTTTAAGAAACAGACGCCGTTTTGAGAAACAGACCCTATTTTAGGGAAACTACCAACTCATCCTGAGACCGCTCCTGATTAGGACAGGTAGTATTATGTACTAATATAAACCTAATGACTAACCACCTAGACGTTTACCTATGTCAAAAAGCCAATTTCATTAGAGCCGCGCCCGGTGCATCCCTTTGCTGCGGTTTACATAATCCTTGACTCGAGTACCTATCAGAAACTCACGCATACGTAAAGGCTGTTATAAGTCATTGATTAGGAATGTTTATTTTGCTATGACTTTATTTAACGAATACATAAACTACTTAACGTTGACCTGCTTTATAACAACAACCTTCATGTTTCCACAAAATGATTAAATGTTTATATTTCTAATGATAGACGCATACACCCCATACGCATGACATGGACGAAAACAAAAAATGTGTCCTTGGCTTGAACATGTTCAACTTGTCAAATACTCTGTCAGGTTGCGATGACGCACCCTGTATGTAGGATGTTATAATGACGTGTATTACGTGTTTTAAGCGCGAGTGTATTGAGTTTGAACGAAAAAAAAAATTTTTGTTGTATATGTATAATGTATGTGGGTGTATGATACGCCACTGGAAATTTAGGAGAAATATAATTCTCTATGTAGATACGTGTATTTGAATGTTATAGAGACTTTAGTGTTGGAATAATTAGATTTTGATGAATGTAAATGTGAAGAGAAATTTGACGATGGGACGATAATGCTTACCACTGTATCGCTACTGTTTGGCTACCATATGGAATGGAATGTTTGAAGATAAATGAGTAATCTTGGTCAGAAAATGTGAAGAATAAGTGTAAAATGTTTTAGAAAATATGTAGAGAAGATTTGGTATGTTTAAGTATTAATTTCCGAAGGGTTTTGTAATGTTGTGCAATTGTTTTGAGAATAAATGTATGTATATGGAATTTGAGACATTAGACTGTACTTATTTTTGCAAATGTTGCGGAAGGAGATTGAGCGCAGGTTGAGATAAGTGTCAAAAGTTGCGTAATGATTCAGAGTGGCTACTGAATGAATGTAATGACGAAAATGATTTCTTCATGAAGTAATTGTAAAATTTGTAAGTGAAAACAAATATGGCGATGTATTGTAATTACACGCGTGCTTGTATAGAGGAAGCAGCTGTTGGAAGTATGACATTTTGAGTGAATATTA